>JAMKQA010026022.1:0-13425 GCA_024699735.1 Posidonia australis
ATGGGGCTCTGTTGTAGGAGATTGCGGGAGAAGGGAGGGAGATCTGCTGCGGGAGGTTGTGGGGGAGGGTTTGGAGCGAAAGGGGGCGGGAGGTTGCGGGAGATGGGGGCTGGGGGAGGGAGAAGGGCGCTATTGCGGGAGAACTGTCGCGGGAGAAGGAGATTTCGGGCTTTTTGTTGTGGGAAAAGGGAGGGAGAATGGCAATGGGAATGGGATTCCTTACGTTTTGAGAGGGAATGAAATTCCCATCCTCAATAGGAATTTGATTCCCTTGGAAACCAAATTCCAATCCTTTTTTTTGTACCAAACGTTGGAATTTCATTCCAGCCTAATTTTTCATTCCATTCCCTTTCATTCTGGGGTTCATTTCAACGTACCAAACGCACTCTGAAAAGGAGATGAAATGAAAATCTACAGGAATTTAATCTCAGTTTTTGAATTTAATATATTAGTTCAAAAAGGGGGAAAAATAGAGAATTTTTCTCAAGAGGTTTATGTCTTTCGTGTTATAAATCAAAGCATTTCTTCCGCAACAGTGTACATAAAATATCTCTCTTGTATTTACTATCATTAATTTATGCGGTCTGACGCAGCCATAGAGCCCTAGCACGTACGTACTTCTCGATCGCTACCCATTACAAGTAATAGAAAATTCAATCAACAAGGATGATTAGTTGATTGCCTGTAAAATTAGCCAAAAATTGTAGCTTCAGGAAAGTAAACCTTCTCTCCCATCACGGGGACGGAAGTGGCATGACATTGTGACTTTGATCCATTCTAGATATCTTCCTATCCACATTAATTATACAGATGACTAGAATCTCATTTATATCAACAAACCTACTGCTACTGCTCTAATTACCCATAGATGCAAAAGGGTCAACGGCAAGGAAAGTAGTCTAGTTTGTTTTGTAGGATCAGACCACACATTCTAAACTATTTTCATGGATTTAGAATAAAACCCAACTGAAAGGACAAAGATCAGTCGTCAGACCTACGTTGGTCTTGGTGGCTGATATCCAACTTATGCATTATAAATTTCTACATGCATGTATTTATCCACGTATCAGTAACATTTCTTTCGAACTTGGACAAGTCTCATCACTGGCATATCACGAGTCCAATCATGGAACTGCACAAGGTGCCCCAGCCTCCCTTCTCCCAACCATCCAAAAACTGTAAGCTACAGCCGAATGAAAACAAAGAAGAATTATCTTCACTCTGTCACTTCTTCTTTCTGTCGAAGCAGCAAATACCAGTAAACCATAAGTCTTCCACGTTACGTGTGTTTTTTTTTTCTGAAGGATCCATGTTACATGTATTTTTTTGATGTCGGTAAGTAATATTAATAAAAAATTCCATTGGTAAAATACAATCAAGAGAATTATATGTCCAAAATGGTATAGAATTGAAATGAAATCATGGTAATGTTTTTACTTTAATAAGTACATGCTAAAACCAGACTTTCCAATATTTCAAGATACAGCAGGATGTCTACTCTCCCATATCATTGTCAGAGGAAGGGTCTTGCATGTCTGTGACCGAAGGTTGAGGGGGTGAGAGGCCTCCAAAGATCCCCTGGTAATAGCAGGATTGGAGGCTTGGTTCGCAGTCCATGCAGCAGACATAAAAGATAATGAGCTCAGCAATGCATCCTTTTCAAATCCTGAAACAAGAGATTCTATCCATAGGTTCATTAGTCCAATGATATTTAATATAGTAAGAAAGAAAGGTTTACAAGATCTCCTGAAAATTCTGCAATTTCTTTCTTTCCAAGTCAACTAGAGTATGATTTGAAGCAATACAGTCCAACCACGGTTATTTAAAGGAAATCTAAGAGTAGGTTTATATGAGAGTAAATCTGCAATGCAAAAATAACCAAGATATAAATTCGAAGATAAGAAAAAACACCAGATCTGGCAAGTATAGTTGCAGTTAAGAAATAAGTGAGTATTAGATTCAATGTGGGAGTCACAAAATATACAGTTTTGAGAGCCAACCCACCCTCTTCTGGTTAAATTTTCTTTAGTCAAATTCCTATTATGCAGTACCAACCAAGAGAATAATTTGACTTTCAACGGAACCCAGTTATGCCAGATTTGCTCAAAGTAAGGGAATCTAAGTCCACCATCATTCAAGATATTGTAGCATGACTTAACAGAGAACCTGGAATTAGCAGTGGGCATCCAAGAAAGGGAGTCCCCCTCTCCCTCCAAAGATATGGAATGAATAAGAGATGCTAGAGAATCGAGCTGGAGTTGGAGAGTATTGCAATCTTCTAACTGGATTTTGGAGTGGTCAATCATCTTGTTGAAATCCACCCTAAATAACTCCCAAATTGTTTTGATAGAAGCTTTTTTACCCTTACTTACAGAGAAAAGCTCGGAAAAAAGGTATTTGAGTTTAGTCCCATTCCACCATTTATTTTCCCAAAAATAGTGTATCATTCCCATTCCGTAAATAAAAGGTAGAAAAACAATTAAGAATATCAAAACAGCTTTTTAGGCTATGCCAAAGAGGGGAACAGTTGTTTGCAGAGGTGTTTAATAGAGCACTAGGCCATATTTTATTAAGGTACTGACCTTTACTAATTCTTTCCAATTCATTTGACAATTTGCTGAGAGTAATTGCCAAATAAGCTTAGTTTTGAGCGCTAAGTTAAAATTTCTGAGGTTAATTATCCCCCATCATTTGTGAGTTGCCCACTTAACTTGATGCATTCCTTTATGGGTGGCAGGATCTGAGTTCCACAAAAAGTTACTTCTAATCCTATCTATATCTTTCTCCACTTGCCTAGGCATATGCAGCACAGACAAGAAGTAAGTGGAGATGGCTGATAGGACTGAGTTAATCAACATCAACCTTCCTCCAAGGGAAAGGTAATTTGCTTTCCATTAAGACAATTTAAGAGATATTTTCTCAATAACTAGGGTCTAATCTTTGTGGGTAGCTTTCCTATAATCTAGAGGCATACCCAGATACGTTATAGGTAACTCAGCAGTCTTACAGCCTAAGATTTTACATGCACAGTCAATGGAGTCTTCGGCTACCCTTATCCCAGTTAGGGAATACTTGTGGAAGTTGATTTTTAGGCCAAAACATGACTGGAAGCAGCATAGAATGCGCTTAATATTAATCATATTCTCGGTGCCTTCAGCTAAAAATAGTATAGTATCATCAGCATATTGTATGTTCAACACAGTAGGTCCCCCATGTGGAAAGTTAATGCCAGCTATAAGCTTGTGAGTCTGCGCTAATTTCAACATGCGGTTCAGGACATGTGTGGCTATAATAAAAAGCAAGGGAGAAAGAGGATCCCCCTACCTAAGCCCATTAGCTGCCCCAAAGAAACCATGGGAAGACTCATTAGTTAATATGGAAAATTTAGTAGAATGGATGCACATCCTGATCTAGGAAATCCATTTATCCCCAAAGCCAAACCCCTGAAGGGAATCCAATAAGAATTTCCAATTGACATTGTCAAATGCCTTCTCAAAATCTAATTTGAGAATATAACCAAACATTTTGGAAGATCTCATCAAGTGAAGGGTCTCCTGGGCCACTAGGAAACAGTCTCTAATTGAACGACCAGCTAGGAAGGCACATTGAGAATTGTCGATTACCTGATTGAGTATAGGGGAAAGCCTAGTAGCCAGGGTTTTAGCAATGATCTTATAAATACTGTTTACCAAACTGATAGATCTGAAATCTGTGATCAGACTAGCTCCACTCCTTTTGGGAACTAAAACAATAAATGTTTGGTTGAAGGGAGTAAGAGTGTCAGATGCATTAGATGAGTAGAAATGGTAAAAGATATTCATAATGTCAGGTTTCATCAAGTTCCAAATATGATGGAAGAAAAACATTGGGAACCCATCAGGCCTTGGACTTTTATCTCCTGGTAATTTGAAAATATTTGCCTTTATCTCTGCTTCCGTGAATGGGACTTCAAGGGATTAAGGATTAGGGATTTTAAGGGGGGCCAAGCGGTCCCAATTGAAAGAGATTCTGAGACAAGGATGGCTATTAAATTGGTTATAGAAATGATTCTCAATTACTTCACATATTGCCGTGGGAGAAGTAATCTGGTTGGAATTGAAGGTGAGCGAGTGGATGATGTTGGTCCGTCTATGGCAATTGACCATGCTATGGAAGAAGGCAGAGTTGGAGTCACCCTCTTTCAACCATTGTATTCTGGATTTCTGCCTCAAAAAGACCTCCTGCTCTTTTAATAGTTCATGATGCTCTGATCTCAATGCTTGCTTTTCTAACCAGACCCCATCATTGATTACAGAATATTCAGTTAAACTGTCAATGAACTGTACTTGTGTTTCAATATAACTTAATCTCTGGCTTCTTGTCGCTCTAATCGGGCCAACCCAATTTTTTAAATAGTTTTTCAGATTTTTCAATCTATAGGTGAAGCCAGCCAATGGGTTAGGGGTGTGGTAAAGAGCTTTAGATTTCCGCCAACAGTCATGAATAATTACCTCGCATCCATGAATGAGGAGCCAGGATTTATAGAATCGGAAAGGAGTGGGACCCTAATCCTGTCTGACAGTATCTAAAATAATTGGGACATGGTCAGAAATCACTCTGGCCTTCCCAGAGTAGAATGAGTAGGGGAATTTGGAAGACCAGGGGGAAGAGATGAGAAAACAGTCAAGTTTGACCATTGTAGGGTGTGCTTGGAAATTGGTCCAATTGGTAGGGGAAAGGTCCATCAATTGGTTACAATTAATGAAGTCATTAAAGATGGTCATGTTCCCAGTGATCCTAGGGTTAGAGGAATGTTCGTAAGTGAATCTAATGAGGTTGAAGTCTCCTCCAAGAACCCAATTAGTATTGACCACATGACTGAGGCTATGTAGTTCCTCAATAAAATCAGTTTTAAGACGTGCTTCACAAGGACCGTAAACCTCTGTTAGCTACTAATCAAAACCATCTTCATAAGTGTGAAAATGTAAGGACAAGCTGTAAATGCCCGATAAATATGCTTTAAGATCAAATAAATTGCCATCCCAGTCAATCCATGTTACATGTATTACTAGCTACAAATTCCTGATAGAATGCTACCAAAGTTGATTTCCCTTCTGTCCCCCCATGCAGATGAAGAAGGGAAAAAAAGAGGAAGAATTAAATCAAAGAGGGTAATCCATGGAGTGACTCCAAGCGGAACACTAAACACACGACAAGCACACATGCAGTACAATACAAGAATAAGACCCAGAATGTGCAGTATCAAGTAGTAGTGGGGGGACCAACCAAACCAATGTATGTATTGATTGGATTCGATTGAATGCACCCTTTTTTCTTTTTTCTTTTGAAATTTTCCCGCTCATGCTTCAAACCCGTGACCTAATTTTTAACTACCAGTTGGGCTTTGCTTAGCAGAACCCATAACGGCTAGAACAGAAGTGGAATTGTAGAGGGGAAGAAGAACACGACGACCTCTCCATTTATTCCTGTCAGAAATCTGCATCACCCGTTATGAAGTTTGAACAGTGATGTGAATGATCTACTCCACACACCCCAATACTCGATCACTTCCCTTCTCTCTCTCTCTTTCTCTCTCTCTATCCTTTCCATGTTATTGAAGAAAGAGGATAGAACCAACCCATGTTCATGCACATCCTGTGTTCCCCTCCCGGTCTCTGCGGGATCATCATCAGCAGCAGCAGCAGCAGCAAGCGGCGGCAGTTTCTTGGTTCTCCAGCGCCAATAGAGATCAGAGTCAGTGGTGAGTCAGAGGTCCCCCACACCCAGCACACCTCCCTCCATGAATTGATTATTCCCTGTTCTTCACATGGTCACTGTTATTAACTTATTACCGCCAATTAAAGTCCATACTGTTTCTCTCTCTCTCTCTCACTCATGCATTATTCCCAAGTGCCAAGTAGTAGCTTTTTTGATAATTTAACTTGTTCATCCTATTTTAGACCACAACAAAAAAAAAAAAAAGGAAAAAGAAATCAAAACGAACATATAAACTAATATGATGGAAATTGAAAACCCATGTCACCAGAAAAAGGAGCTAGACAATGAGGGAAATGAAAGAGATATGTGCATTGTGCTACTAGTCCTTCACAGTAGTAGTTACAAAACAAGGCACCAGCTAGTAAGTGCAGTTCACCGAGCAACCTATACCCCAAAAACATATGACTGGTACGATATTGTTACGAGGCAGCAGTATCAAATTTGGTAACCATCAGTGACAGAATAGCTTGTGGGTCATCTCTAGCTCCTTCCCTTGTTCATCTTCTCCTGTACATCGACCGTACGTGGTAAATTAGCAAGTGTCTGGATTCTACACTCCAAGCAGTGTATGAGAATGAGATGTGAGATGGACCTTTATCAGTACCAAGTTGCTCTATACGTACCAAAGGGGTACGTGGCGCTGCATGCGCCGCCCGACGCACCACGTGACGTCTCCTCCGATCCAACTCCTCCCGTTCCCTCGCCATCATTACTAGCCTCCAAGTACAGGCCTCTCCAAAATTGATGGCCCCACATCTCGCTGACGTCATCTGGGCCTTGTGGCAGTAATGGCAGCGTTCTCCACGAGGAGGGTGTCGACGAGCCACCTCTCCACCTCGCAGGCGATCATGTCCGCCTCCTCCTCCACCGCCGGGTGCCGGAGTAGCTGCCGGATGTTGGAGGCCGGGATGTCCGACTCCACCAACGCGTCGATGTCCTGCATAACCTGGCAGTCTGCAGCGGGGAAGCTCTGGATCCTGGACCAGAGCTGGTGCAAGAGCGACTCCCCGAACATCTTGGTCGTGGCGGCGGTCCTCTTCCGACGCGGGTTGTCGGAGAGGTAGGGGTATAGGAGGTCCCCGAGGATCTCGTCGACGAGGTCGAAGAGGAGCTTGCGGTTGCAGCGGTGGCGGAGAGGGCCGTCGTGGACGGTGTTTGTGAGTTCGAGCCGGTGGAAGATGATGGGGTCTAATGGGTGGGAAGAAGAATTCCATCTCACTTCGAAGGGGAGAGATGTGTGCCCGCCGATTCCTGCTTTGTCCAGTACTCTCTTCACGTACTGTAGCCCCTCTGGCACCGATGGTAGCTTATTTTTACCACCTCTTTCTCGTTGCTTCTGTAGCGACAAGAGATTTGCTGCTTGGATATCGATTTGTGGTGGTGGCGGTGGTAATGTTGGTGGAGATTTGTTGGTTCTCTTGGACTTCCGTTGCGCTAGTACTGACGATACTGAGATGGCATTTGAAGTAGTGGCCGTTGCGACAGAAGGGGACTTCTTGAGCCGTTCGTTGAATCGATCACAGCTCACTTTCTTGCATTTTGCCGGTGGTGGACTCCGTGATGGTGTTTTCTGCTTTGGTTTGGTATTCTTCGTTAATTTCGTAGTCGACGACAACCCTTGTTTTGGTGGTGACAGATATTTTACTACGACCGGTCCATTTTCCCGCTCCACCGTTTCCACAAGGCGAGGAGAAGAAGAAGAGGATGCCGTTGGTGTCGGTGTTTTATTTGTCGTCGTCGTCGTCGTTGTCGTTTTCGTGGTGGTCGTCGTCGTCGTTTCGGATGTTTTTGCTGTAGTTCTTCCTCTTTCAATTATTCTACCGACGGTGTCCTTCATCTGCCTCACACTTTCATTTGCATACAGACTCGGACTGCTCCTCTGGCCATTCTCATCCCTTGTACTCGACTTCGCCTTCGACTTTGAGTGGTCTTCGAAGATACACTTCAGCTCCTGCATTTCCGACGCCGACATGCTGTTCACTACGTTCACGTTCTCCTTGTTGTTATTGTAGTGGTTTCCGGTACTGCAATTGCTTTGTACTGAGAGTCGTGGGTCGGAGTCCCACGACCGCCTCGCGAACGACATCCTCGGCGTCTCCGGCAGCGATCGCGTGCCACGTCTCGCGTCCTCCTCCACCATGGCGTTGCTGTTACTGGGTTGAAGAGGGTGGCGCGGCGGTGGAGTCTGAGAACCTGTTCTCGATGAACAGTCCATCTTCTTCTGCTGCTGATTCTTCTCCTTCTTGCTCTGGCACTGTTGCTTCTGTGATCCAATGAGAGGTGTCGAGAGCGATACTGCTTCTTCCCTGTAGCAATAACTTCTTGGGGAGAAAGAAGGGAAGCCCTGATGATTAGGCAAAGCATCCAACCCCATCAGCTTTGCCACAACATTCGCAGTGGAACTCCTCGCAGTGGACTTTCCCTGGATACTTCTCTCCTCCCCCATTTGCTCCCCCAACGAATTACCTTTCCTTTTTAGAACAACTTGAATGCCAAACTGTAAAAGGAATTTAGTTTCCCACTTAAGAACAGAAATCCAAAAGGATTGCAGTTGCTGTACGTACTACTATTATTCTAGTAATTGATACATTACGTACCAACAAAGAAAGCTAAAAAGAACGGGGAAAATAAACTCACAGGAATCTCATAGTCATCAGTTCCAAACGCCGAAGCAGAAGGCGGTGTCGTCGTTGTTGCCGTTGCCGTGATGTCGAGCTCCAAACTGTTCCTAGGCGCCTCCACGCCTTTCAGGATCTCCTCCTTCCAGAGAGGATTCTCCGGAAACTTCGACGACGACAACGACGTCGATGGCACAGGATCAGCCACCACATTCCGGGTTGTGAAGAGAAGTTGATGGAGATCGAATAAGTGGAAAATACCACTCATGCAACCCACAACTTGGTGGTGGTGCTTCTCCTTCTTTGCACCACCATTGATTTTCCTGGATGATCTACTCCAGTACCATTCCTTCCCCATGAAGAGAGCAAAGAGTTGGCCACAGAGGTGTCGGTAATGGATATGGATTATGGTATTTAAGAACAGAATATACCACAAGAGTATGATCGGATGACGAAATGCATACGACTAACCGAGACAAAGACACCACTTTTCCCAAGAACTCCATGGGGCATTTATCTGTTGGAATCTGATTCTCTCACGTCCGCCTCAATGCTTTCTGTTCCGGGTTTTTTCGAATGGTAGAGCAGTAGAACACCGTAAATGTGAGTGCTGAAGGGTGGGAATAGCAACGATACAGAACTCAAAATATATTGATAAATGTGGAGGTGGAATCTGTAAAAAACACAGCTTTGGTTGAGATGAGAGTCCCCAGTTTCCCAATGCCGTGTCCGTGTTTCCTCTCATTTTTAGAATGGACCCCCTGGTTTTAAATTATTTTCAACCAGTCTTCAATTGACACGTTTTTGTTTACTAAAAGAGGGGGGACACACCAACCTAAGTGGATCACCATTTTTTTTAAGATAATGTGACATTGTCACCATTAATGGGCAATAAAAGGTAAGATTCCATGGATGGGAAGGTGAACGTTTGAGCCCAAGTTCTATGCCTGTGTAAAGATAAAAAGATTAAAAGGGTGAGACTTTGATCAGAAGATCATGTGGATAGATTCAAAGTGTAACATGCATAGTCCCACTTGCATTGAGTTATTGATGAGCATTATATTCATGTTTCAAAAGTTTTCCTTTGTACAGCGAAGTAATGGTTGTGTATCACTGGACGAGCACATTTAAGATGTGCAATCGGTGGTGCGGTTAAAGAAAGTCATGCCTAAATCTATAATATCGGTTGGTTTGTTTGATATCAATTGCGAATTTCAAATTAGGATATGGTTTGCAATACATTTGCAAAGGTGAATTTCCCAGAACTTCATTTTCCCAAGCTTTTTCCAGATTATAGAACCTTTAAGCAATTCTGATTTTACTAGTATTCCCAGCGGTTCGTTCTCTATGTAGGAATCTTTGGCAAAGACTTGTTTTTTGTAATAGTTGCTTAAATGCTTAATAAATAGCAGCCAACTGTAGAAACATCTCAAGAGACACAAAGAGAACCATCTTTGGAATCTGCTGTTGGACATTTACTTACCTGTTTCTTCTCAGTCCCATTCTTAAATCTTCTAAGACAAGAAACAAACTATTAAAATAAAGATTTTGAATCAATACTTTCATATCCTACCAGTCTCTTTCTGGATCTAATCGTGGTTGGATCAAATCTGGGTATCAAGTGACGTACAATGGAAACATATTTCAAATATGTTTTACATTCTTGTAAAATAATTGTTTGGATTCTTTACGTATATATCTCTAGAAATTATTTAAATTATAGATGTATTCTTCATTACTATGTAATAACTGATATATCTTTTAAAACTTACTCTACTAACAGTAACATATGTACCCTTCCATTACATTTCTTCTTGGTTTACACTGTTAAGTTGAATAAGATGACGATCCGCCCTTCTCCTCCCTCATCTCATCCTCTCCCCTCAAACTTGATCCTAGCACCACCATCTTGCTCCTCTGCGCTCCGAATCTCATCTACCAGTCCATGAGCCTCACGATCACTACGAAATCAACCACCTCCCCTAAGACCATCCTCAAGGTTTCCTCAAGCGCCTCTCCTGCTTAAATTGGTGACTAGACCGATGGATCCCACCTTTTGTCGCCAACATTCGTTACTTCCACCACCACTGCAAGGACGATGCTATTGAGAGAGAGAGGTGTGGAATTTGGTTTTGTGAGTATTAAGTAATGCATTTTATGTTCTCAAGGTAGTGAACAAGTAGGTTTTTTTCAGAAGATGTCGAATGGTCAAACTAAGGAGAAATTTAATGGAAGGGTAGTTTCATCAAGTTATAGAAATCAAACAGTCAAATCAGGAAAAAATGTAACGGAAAGGTACATATACTAATGAAGTATGTTATTACATAATAATGAAGAATAAAGTTATAATTTAAGTAGTTGTTAAGGATATATACACAAAGAATACTATTTGTGTTATCATGGGTGCATCATGATGGTGTAGATAAACAAGCAGATCAGATTTTGGTGCCGTAAGCATGTGGTTGATCTAACTAGAGGTCAGTGCAGGCTGTCAGAGCTGGCTTCCCAGGTAAAATAAGCACTTAGGGTTAACTTTCAAATGCACAATATGCAGAGATGGTTAACTTTCAAATGCACTTTAACTTTAGAATATTATTATTCTAAGTTAATTGGCAGATCAAAAGATTGTTTACGAACCTAATCTTGAAATCTGGCATTAAGAAAAACATATTTGATGGGACGTGAGGGCAAGAGTGAAAAGCAGTTTGTGACATAGTTCTCTTGTCCAAGACAATATTTGATTTTTTTCAGAAAGTGCAAGCTAAGTACACTGATCTTGTTGCTTTAGGTGTTGGATATCGTAATTTTTAAACTACTAATGATGCTACACTATGGGCCCTTTTGTAGTTTATTTGTAATCAATTTAACATCATGTGTGAGAGGTGTCAGTTCTTGGAGCCTCTTTGGGTGTAGAAAAGATCACTTTTTTTTTTAACATTCTGCAGTTTTTGGTTTCAGATGCAGCACCTCTCTTTGAACTTCAGCTTGATTTGTAATTCAAAAGGAATTTAAAATCAAGAAATTGAAATTCCAACTAATTGTGTGATGATTTTTTTTTGATGTTTTGCTCTAAACTTGTAGTTTTTTTTTTGGTTTGATTTGCAAAAACTCAAGGAGTAGTTAAGAGAGAAAAAGACGAGGGAAGGATAGAGAGAGAGGGGGAAAAAAATCATTGTAATTCTAGGAGTTCATATTCCTTCACTTTTGAAAGGAGTTTCAACTTCTTGAAATTCCTCTAAACTCCCACCAACTCCATCTCATTAAAATAAACCAAATTCATGTAAACCAAATACATGAATTAGTGAAACTCTCACTAACTCCCACCAACTCCTCTAATTCTTGCAAGCCTAACAGATCCACTTGAAGTACTTGTTTCTCAAGGGCCAAACAAGAAATAAATGAAATTAGCATGACATGATGCTAACTAAACGAATTAAAATCAAACCTTGTTAATCAAGTAACGTTATCAGGAGACTTTTAAACGAGCTAGTTTTTCATCTCCAAAACAGCAGGATGGAGCTGAGACTACAAAAAACAAAACCATGTCAGATTGATTCTTTTGGATCCATTCATGGATGAAAGCATCTTGAAGTCCTGGTGGTCCTCAACACCCTCTTGTCTAAGTTCCAGATTGCTCCAAGATTTTAAAAAAAAATAAACGAGACAATTGAATAGCTTACAAGAATACATACATACAGACACATGGGACAGGGCTGTGAAGCTTCCGTTTTACGTTTCTGCATTCTTGAATCTAAACAGTTACCAGAGGAAAGAAACCTCTCAGCACCATATTACCAACTCCCTATTTTTTCCCACTAAAATTTTTGCCCCGGAGATGCTGGAACCAGATTACATCAAAAGTTGGCCTCAAATGGCTGATGTGGAACCACATCCACATTTAGGGAATTATAGTTATTTTATGTAAAATACACATTTTTTCCACACATCCTCTATCAAAAATCAAACTGGTTTCATTGATGAATTCAAACAAGACCTAGTTTCGTGTCTATATTGTATACAAGTACAGTATCTACATTGAAATTACCTAGGCTATAACTTCAAATTGTCTAGAAAAAGGTTTTATGTGTTATGGAATATTTGTAATTAATATATATATTCTCTTGTATTCATTGTGTCTTTATATTTGTCTGTAAGTAAAGAAAAGAGGTTTATGCTCTATATGATTTTAAGATTGACTTTTCCTTCATGTCTTTTCCATGTCTTTCTGCACTTTTCTTGGTAACAACACGTTATCAACATGTTCTTGGAATGAGAAGACTGAAAGATGATTATTCTCTTACGTTTTTTAAGGTTTTAGAATCGTTTCTCTGCAAAGATCAATCATTTTTATACATCGATTAAAGAAGAACTAAAGTTTTGCTCTTTTTTTGTGCATAAAATTGTAGAAAATAGACTTTTGTACTTTTTTTTTTTTTTTGGTAAAAGGTTTAATTGTATTTCATCGGCTTTTAAAAGCACAGTAAGAAATATAGAGTATAATATTACACCGAAAGGAGACAGAGTCCCCAAAAAAGGAAGTTCCAAAATATTACACCACCAGCAGACGAAGCTGCCAAAATATTACACCACCATCGACTTTTGTACTTTGATCAAATGATTTTTCATCATTTGTTGACCATTGTAAATTGTTTTTGGCATTTTCTAAAAGTGTCTGGCCATTGTCGTTTGTCTTCAGACCTTTTATGACCGTTTCTGGTCATTGTTGATTGTTTTCCGACCTTTGTCGGTCATTTCCAACCTTTGTCGATGGTGGCAACAACCCCCCTTTCTTTTGAAAGAAACCCATTAGGATTCTTTCATTATTGTTATTACATCTTGGTCCTTGTAATATTAATTTATTAATTCTAAATCTTTTTTAAAGAAAATACTTTTAATTTTCTAGAATTAATAAATACATTATGAAGTTCTCTATTTGTTGCTTTAGAATCCTTTGTAATTAATAAAAAACTTTATGGAGTTTACATAATTTTGTTATAAACTTCTAAATTTATGTAATTGTGCATATCAGTACATCTATATTTTACAATAC
>JAMKQA010026023.1:0-20777 GCA_024699735.1 Posidonia australis
TTTTGGTTTTCCTCGTCTTTCCATTAAAAGACTAGGTGGCGACTCCTTTCCTTATCCTTTGTTTTCCCTTTGGTGTTTCCGAGTCTTGTCTCTTTCTCCGGATTCACCATTTTCGCCGTGACTGTATCGGACCTCCCAGTGTGTTTCCGCACACCGGAGTAAGGTTTTGGTGAACCGTGCCTAGGGGTTCCATCGGCATGGTCACACATATAGTCTAAAGTCTTCTAGCGACACACATAGGTTCCTGGTAGTTGGATATTTAATGTTTGACTTTAATTTTCCCGTAATTTAATTGTTTTAAATTATTGTGGAAAATGTGGGACGTGACACGTACCCCTTCCTACTTCTTTGTCACCATAACCCTATGAAGTATTTGTTCTAGAAGTCAGCGCTCATAGGGCGATGTGTTAAGTGGCAGGTGTTGTTGTCTCAATACGATATCACCTTCGTCACACAACAATCTATAAAAGGACAGTAGTGGTAGACCATCTGGCCTAGCTACCTTTACCAGAATATCAGCCCTTGCGGACTCAATTGCCAGACGAGGATGTATTGTTCGCCATGGATGATGATGAACCAAAAATGGCTGAGGAGAAGAATCAATGGCGCTTATACTTCGACGGCGCAGTCAACAAATGAGAAATGGGCATTGGCGCCGTATTGGTAGCACCCCAAGGCCAAATGGCTCCTTATGCCAGAAAGTTAAACTTCAAGTGCACAAATAACGAAGCTGAATATGAAGTGTGCATACTAGGACTGCAAATGGCATTGGAGCATAGTGTCCGCAAGTTGCATGTATGTGGCGACGCCATGTTAGTTATCACACAGGTCAATGACGAGTGGAAGACTAAAGATCAGAAGCTCACCTAGTACCTTGCTCATCTCATGAAACTCGTGGCAGAATTCCAAGAGGTCTATTTCTCCTTCATGAATAGGGCCAAGAATGCCTACACAAATGCTCTGGCAACCTTAGCGTCTTAGCTCTAGATACCAGAAGACTATGTAGTGGATGTGTCAGTTACGAGTGTGGATCAACGGACGCACTGCATGAGCATAGAGGAAGCAGACCCACCGAAAGAACTCCCGTGGTATTACGACATCAAGGTTCTTCTGGAAACCGGGAACCTCCCTCCTCAGGCGTCAGCAACAGAAGCAAGGACACTGAAGTGTTTGGCATCCAACTATGTACTCGGAGACGACCATTTGTACAGAAGATCCTATAATCAAATGCTCCTAAGATGTTTGAACAAGAAAGAAGCCAATGCCATCATGCTACAAGTCCATGCTGGGAAATGCGGGCCACACATGAATGGGGTTCTATTGGCCAAGAAGATAATGTTACAAGGCTATTATTGGTCGACCATGGAGGCAAATTGCTGTCAGTTTGTGCGAAAGTGTCACGCCTACCAGATCCATGGGAATTTGATTCATGCTCCCCCACAACTTTACAGTATGTCGTCACCTTGGCCCTTTTCCACCTGGGGAATTGATGTCATCAGTAACATTCATCCGACAGTATCTAACGGGCATTGTTTCATCCTAGTGGCCATTGATTACTTCACGAAGTGGGTCGAAGCGGCGTCGTACAAGACGATCACTACTGTAGTAATAGAGAAGTTCCTAAGGAACAACATCATATCCCAATATGGGGTCCCACATGCAATAATATCAGATAATGGGAAGAACTTCACAACTAAGAGGGTCGAAGACTATTTGTAGAACTTTCACATAAAAAACATCACGTTCTTCACCTTACTGCCCTCAGATGAATGGAGCGATTGAGTCAGCCAATAAGAACATTACCAAGATACTAAAGAAGATGGTAGAGACACACAAGGATTGGCATGACAAGCTTCCCTACACATTGTGGGCATAGCGAATTTCTATCCGAACATCCATAGGCGCCACTCGTTTCTCTTTAGACTGTGGCATGGAGGCCGTACTACCAGTCGAAGTGGAAATCCCCTCCATGAGGAGCTTGAAAGAAGCAGAATTAGAAGAGACCGAATGGTTGGGCTATCGGTTTACATAGTTGAACTTGATCGATGAACATCAACTACAAGCTTTGCCCCATGTCCAATGCTACCAGAGGAGGATGGCGAGATCCTACCAGAAGAAAGTCTGACCCAGGAGCTTTACGCCAGGTGACTTGGTCTTGTGAGCAATCAATCTCCCTAACTTTCCCGGCAAATTCAGACCCAACTGAGGGGCCCATATATCATCAAACGGGTATTCTCTAGGGGAGCAGTAATCCTTGAGGACATGGACCACATTGAGCAGTCGAGTCAGTCAATACATGTTACTTAAAGAAGTACTACCAATGATGTGGAGCCGTATCCTTGCCTTGCAAAGCTCTTCTGACGCATTTGCACATGCATTATTCTCTTTATTCATACATTTTGTATCATCTTGCACTCAAGTTTTCTTTTGCACTCGTTAAACACGCATTGCATCTCAACACAAAAGCACAAAAAAAAAATCCATGCATGCATTAATAAAAGCACTAGTAGCATCCATATAAACATTGTCTGGTGATGAAAATCAGATGAGCTAGCCTATTAAGGAAAGGGATCTATTCCTCCTCAGTCAATACTACATAGACGTTCTAGTAAGTGAGGGAGTCACCACTCATTGAGAACAAGGTGACAAATCCAAACACCCCTGTGACCATGCCCATCCGGGAAATTGGCACGGAGTCGCACCAGAGAAGGAGGCCACAACCATGCTAGAAGGCGAAGGCGCAAGATAAGATAAAACAAAAATCGGAGTCGCCACCTAGTCTTTTAAGGGAAAGACGAGGAAAACCACAAACAAACCATAAAAAGGATGAATGCATGCGATGCAAATGAAAACATCAAATGTCTACAAACCAAAGAATGGGTAAGGATTCCTGTTACGCATAGAGAAGGTATTAGGCACCCCTGTGTGTAACCATGCCGGCGATAGCCGTGTGTGTAGCGCGAAAGGCCAAATACGCGAGGGCCAGCAAAGTCACGGCAAAAGCGATAAAAACAATGATAAAAATGCAGGACTCACCATCTAGTCTACTTAAAAATGGGAGACGAGGAAAACCATTTTAAAACAATAAAATTATGCAACAAACCAATGGAAAAGGTCATCTTGAACCAAAAATTGGGTAAGGATCCCTATTACGCACGGGGAAGGTATTAGGCACCCCCATGCGCCCGAGAAATCGGTCTTTCATGGCTTCTTCGTTTACTCATGTGGAAATGTTGACTTTTCAGCTTGTTTCTGTACACCCAAGGGTGATATGCAAGGCCATGCCACATGCATGTTGTGCCTAGTGTTGGACCTAAAACTAAATGTAGGCGAAGTGAGGAATGGGTCATGTCCTATTGTTCAGCTAGGCTACCCGAGGTCTGAATCGCGGAATGGTGCAAAAGAATATCACCGACAATTACCAAAAAGGCCACCGATTCACAAGACCTAAGTAGTAAGCATCACTACTTTACTAGGTGCAAAACTAATACAATCAGAGTTATCATATGGTAAAACTATGCAAGCATAATCATGGTATATCCAGGAACAAATACCAGAAAAAATCAGAACCCATGACAATCAGGAAAACATGCGAACCATGAAGCAAAACCTACTGTTTGCATCCTGTGACCAGACTGGTGCACCAGCCTGGTGCGCTAGGATGGTGCGGCAGTTATGTGCTCCAGTGTAGTGTGCCTAGATGATGCGCTAGTGATGTGTGCTAGTTTAGTGCACTCCAAATACTCTATTTCAGACTGCAAACTGAATCTTGAGCCTGGGGAGGATGCATGTGATTAACTGTGCTATTAACCATTCAGAGGACTAACCTAGATGCCAGGGGACACAATTGCACTAATCAACCAAGATCAGAACACTCCTCTCTTTCATTTCCTATCCCTACATGCTTATGGGTTCCCTAGGGCTGCAATCATCTATGGTGGCTCTTGATGTGTATGGGGTATCCAGATTGATTGAGGGAGCATGGGGGAATATTATGGCATGCAAAGGGGTATACCACAGTCCGTAATCAGTGGCCAATAGCCACATAGGGACCATGATGCATCATCTAAAAGATCAAACAATGCAAACACACATCAAGATGAACAAACAGTGCAAATAGCTTCATGAAAGAGCATCATGATCTACTACTGAAATAAACAAATAGTGCAAATGATCAAGCAAACCACATATATATCACAGCAGCCAAGTTCACAGTGTAAGCTTTATTCAAGGTAGCATGCAAGGATCATATGAAAGTGGGGAAGAAGAACATACCTGTGGTGTTTCCTCCTTTGGTGGCTCGAGATAAACCTCCTCCGGTTGCCTTGGATGAGGCTGTGGGGCTCGGAGGGTGCTCAAGGATGCAACAAGTATTGAGGAATGGTCTCCTGTGGGATGCCAAGGTAACCAAGAGAGCCCAAGTGTAGCTCATGGGTGGCCTTTTAAAGGAGGTGGAAATGTAGGGTCTTGGGATGTCAAGGGGCATGAAAACCAAAGGACTTGCGTAGGTTCATAGAAGAATATTCGTAAGTGGAGGTTACAAGTGTAGAAGATGGATAGCCAACAGTCAGTACCCTGAAAAGTGGCTGTGCGCCAGCTTGGTGCGCCATATAGGTGTGCCAAGATGGTGCTCCACATTGGTGCGGCATGATGGTGCTCCACATTCGTGCTCCAGAATAGTGCTCTCCGCTTGGCTGCCTGGATTATCGACTGGACCATGGACTTGTGGTCGTGGTTTGTGTGATGATCTCGGGCAATTGAGATGTCATATAGGGTTCGGATGTAGTTAGGCTTGCCGTGTCCAAAGCAACATCATTTTGGAGAGTTTGCCTACGTGCCGCCTCAAAATCGGGGTGTCTACAGATGCCTCTCCCTGAGCGAGGTCGAGAAACAAAGGGAACCGATACCGATGTTCAGGATTGACAGGATATCCTGATTTTGAGGTTGCAGAACGATGATGTTTACTATAGGCATTGGGTCATTTATCCGATGGATGCACCAAAGGTCATGACTTGTTGCCGAATGCCAATATGCAAGTGCAAGAGTACACCTTACATGCATGTGAATGCCGAATCAAATGCTGAAAATACGATGCCAATGCAATACAAATGCGAGTGCTAATGCTGAGTGTGAATGCAATGCCGATGCTAGTGTTGCACACAAGAATAGATGTTGAAAGTAGATGTAGTACTGATGTTAATGCTGAAGTGATATTGCAAAAACTAAAGAAATCCTGCGCACAGGGGAACCACTGGTGGGGACATGATAAGTTGTCGAACTCATCAGCCGGATTATTAAGGTTATCAACCTGAGGAGGTGGGACATGACAAGTTAGCCAAGTCTTGTTAACCCGGTCGCCAGACAACTTGACGGTTGTCAATCGAGTAGTTGGGGGTACCAGCCTAAAGGAAAAGGGGCATGACAAAACATATGATTTGTCAAGCAAGAAAGGAGACCCTGTCCACATGGACTTAGGACGAGCAAAGGGATTTCGCGCCCGTGAAGGTCCAGGAGAGAAAAAAAAAAGGATATGACCTCGATGGCTCGGTCAGAGGTCGACTTTGACCGCTCAGTCAAAAGTCAAACAGAAGGATATCGTGCCTACGAAAATTCAGGAAAAGAAAATGATAGGTCCTCGATTGCCTGGTCAAAGGTTGACTTTGACCGCCTGGTCAAAAGTCAAACAGCAGGATTTCGCGTCCACGAAAATCCAAAGAAAAGGAAGGGATGTGACCTCAACCGCTCAGTCAAAAGTCAAGCAGCAGGATTTCGCATCCGTGAAAATCCAACAGAGGAAGGCATATGACCTCGACAGCCTAATCAAAGGTCGACTTTGATCGCCCAGGAAAAAGTCAAGCAAAAGGATTTCACTCCTGCAAAAATCCAAGAAAAAGGAAGGGACCTCGATCGTCCGGTGAAAGGTCGACTTTGACCACTCGGTCAAAAGTCAAGTAGAAGGATTTCGTGTCCACGAAAATTTAGAAAAAGAAGGGATAATGACCTCGACCGCCTGGTCAAAGGTCGACTTTGATCGCCCGGCCAAAGTCAAGCAGAAGGATTTTGCGCCTACGAAAATCCAACAGAGGAAGGGATATGACCTCGACCGCCTGGTCAAGGGTCAACTTTTGACCACCCGGTTAACAGTCAAGCAAAAGGATTTCGTACTTGCGAAAATCCAAGAAAAAGGAAGGGACCTCGATCGCCCGGTCAAAGGTCGACTTTGACCGCCCAGTCAAAAGTCAAGCTTTTGGATTTCGCACATGCGAAAATCCAAAAGAGGAAGGGATATGACCTCGACCGCTCGGTCAAAGGTCGACTTTGACCGCTCGGTCAAAAGTCAAGCAATAGGATTTTGTGCCCACAAAAATCCAAGGAAAAGGAAGGGATGTGACCTCGACCGCCCGGTCAATGGTCGACTTTGACCACACGGTCAAAAGTCAAGCAGTAGGATTTCGCACCCGTGAAAATCCAACAGAGGAAGGGATATGATCTCAACTGCCTGGTCAAAGGTCGACTTTGACCGCCCGGTCAAAAGTCAAGCAAAAGGATTTCGCACCTGCTAAAATCCAAGAAAAGGAAGGGACCTCGACCGCCCGGTCAAAAGTCAAGTAGTAGGATTTTGTGCCCGCGAAAATCCAACAGAGGAAGGGATATGACCTCGATCGCCTAGCCAAAGGTCGATTTTGACCGCCCGGCCAAAGTCATGCAGAAGGATTTCACGCCCGTAAAAATTCAAGGAAAAGGAAGGGATCTCGATCGCTTGATCAAAGGTCGACTTTGACCTCCCAGTCAAAATCAAGCAGTAGGATTTCACACTCGTGAAAATCCAAAAGAGGAAGGGATATGACCTCGACCGCCCGGTCGAAGGTCGACTTTGATAGACTGGTCAAAGTCAAACAAAAGGATTTCACGCCCATGATGATCCAAGAAAAAGGAAAGGGATAGCAGGATCTCATCCGCCCAGAATGAGAATCCAAAAAGAAAAGTAATAATCCCTGGATTGTCTCCTAGGAAAGAAGTAGGCTTTAGTTGCGCTCTCGAGGGCAAAAAGGTAATTGTGCTCGCTGCTGGCTCCATGGCACGGAAACTTGTATTCTTGCTAAGATGCATGTGAAATATCCTCTGAAAGAACCATGTTGGAGTTTCAATTTCACCTGGCATTGTTTGCGAGTTTTGCAAAAAAGTTAGGGCTTATTCGTAATTTTCCAAAACTGAGAGACTTTATTGCAAATTAGCTTAATATGACAAATTTTTGATGGTTGTATTGCTGCTGTGCTATGAATTTCGAAATTCTGCTGAGTATTTGCAAATTTTTGCTTCAAACATAACTTCTCACACCCTCTGTGGGTTATTCTACAAATTTCACAATGTTAGGGGGTTTTCTGCAAATTACCCCATCTGATGAATTTTTGAAGACTATGCGCTCATTTTTTTGACATTTTACATTTTGCTTTTTAGATGCAAGCTACGGAGTGCTGAAGATCAAAGCGCAATCTTTGTGGCCATTTTGCACTTTAGACCTTGGAAATTGAATTATTTATATTATTGGTACATGACGGGGGCCCACTGGATAAATGCCATAATTGCCAAATCATATCTGCTAGGACATCCAACCATGGTGACACTAAAATACTATTCTGATGTTCTGCAAACATGGATTGGTGCACTAATTGCTGAGGATTGTGAGCAACTGCGGGTTTGGGGCATATCCTCTTCGTTGTTGAACATTGCTAAGGTTGAGGTGAACTGACACTTGTTATGCACTGCGGCTTGCTTTCCATGTATTCCGCTTTGGGCAGACGAAACTTACCTCTACCCGAGAGGAAGTCTGGCGGATCTGCGGGCTATCGCAATATATGTCACCAACCGTTTTCATGCGCTATAATAGTTACTCTTTTGTTCTGAGCCAACTGACGGACTTATCCCGAAGTGCTTGCAAGAAAAGCCTCATCTACAAAGATGGGTTGGCTCCAATGCTGTGCCTGGATTATTTCGACAAGATTGCCAGTGACCGTGTGTCATCAGGTAGCTTGTGGCTCCACGGCTTTGTGGTGTGCTTCCTTAGGGAGCTCATCTTCAATCATGGTTGGATGACAGTTGCCATTGAGGTCGCAGAGGTAGTGCTGGCCATGATCACCCACCAAATTGATCTTGCCTTCCATTCTTCTGGCAGAGACCTCTATTGGCTTGGATCGGGCATTGAAGTGTTCCTGGCATTTCCATGGTTGCAGCGCCTTGGTTCAAGTAAGCTAACATTGTTATTCTAGTGATTTACTATGCATATCTAACTGTGCTCTACTTTTTCCTGACAGACTTGGCTTGCTGCTCACATGAGGGTGGAAGTCTTGTGCCCCTAACACTCTGTCCTCGATTCCTACAGTCCCACCAATCATTCACGTAGCCTTCCTGGCGTCCACGAGCTATGCGAAAGACTGTGGAATCTTACTAATGATACTATAGTCTAGCGCATTCTGTTCACAACTGTGAAGTCCTTCACTGTCTTCTTTAACAACAGCGATATGCAGTTAGTTATCCTTCCAGGGCTTACGGGCGGTGTGGAATACCATTCTGTCCGTGTTCTGCATCAATTTAACTTTTGCCAAGATTCAATTGAGCAAAGCCCAATACCCAACCGCTTCAAAGGATACGCTCTCAGTTCTAATGCGACAACTTCTGAGTTGGCTCGCCTGATGCATGGTGGCATTCAATCTTCTGGTCTTGCCATTATTGAAGGTTTGGGTTGCATAGTAGAGTACGAGGCTGAAATTCAAGAAACTTGGCCTATAAATGAACTTCCTCCTGGTGGCACTTCATCTATAGGAACTAGTAGCTCGAAAAGAGCAAGAGTCAACTAATTGTAAGTTGCGAGTACACTGCTATCAAGTAAGCAAATTTTGTACAACTGATGAGTTGTAATAAATGGGCAGTCTTGTTTTTACACAGCATCATTCCTGAATCTGATTTGGTCTGTCTTTGCAATGAATCTATGCTCTATGTAACAAGCAGTTTGTGTTGGCCCGCATGCTCCTGATAGGAGCACAGTCCCAGTGATCTTCTTGACTTAGAAAGGCAGCTGGCCCTAGTCAAAGACCTATTTCCAACCAAAGAGTAGTTAACATGCCCATGGTTGAAGCTCCCTTTTTACCAATACTGCAATTCAAAAGGCAGCTGGCATGTCCCTAGTTGGAATATGGGCAAACGCCTTGCAAAGCGATGCAAAATATAAAAGAGATGCGATCTAAAATGTCGGATGTCAGATGACTTATGCAAAATTTGTGTAAGAATGAAGCAAGAAGATATTGGTGCCCTCAGCGCAAAGGAAGCCTTTACTGTCTGCTACAAGGAACTTGAATGTCCTCAACTCACCTAGCACTACTTGGATCCCTGGGTTTATGGTGGCTCTTACTCAATCAATAAACTTTTGGGAAAAAATGGGCTCCATGCCAAACTCCTAGGGCTCCATACTTACTTTTTTCAATAATTCCCTTTTTTTTACTCCCTTAAAGGCATGCTGACTTACATTATTCCTACTTGGAGGTAATGAACACCTAGGTTGGGGGGGTGGCTGCTCTTTTCAGTTTAACATAAGGGGTGGCTAGTCCCTTTGTAAATGTGGGCTCGGTAGGTGTATGCTACAACTCCTCTCCATGATGAAATATAGGGATAGGGTTGTCCCACATGCTTCTCTCATTGGAGCTGACTTCTATCTTCATCTTCTATCTTCTCAATTCTTTTGTGCTCCGATGTTTATGTTTTTTGACTCACACTCACTCACGACCTATCATTTTCTCTCCCTCTTGAGGTATAGGCCCCTTGAGAATCTGTACATTTCGTCCAATTCCCCGTAAATAGTTACTCCCTCACTCCCTAGGTCACATAGGTAGTAACACATGAGGAGGATCAAAACTCTTCCTAAGTAGGCTGGCCTTCCGATTTTCCTCATCGGGCAATGATCATGCCAATGTTTTCTATTATGATTACAATGCAAACGAAAAGAAAGTACGATGCATATGATGCGATTTATGTGATGTCCGGATGCAGTAACTTAAAATACTGGAATGCTAAAGCAACAAACATAGAGATGCATGGCCTACAATGGAATATTTTGCAAGGCTCGGGAGTGGCTGACGATCATTGGTAGTACTTTTCAGGTAGGAGGTGTTGACAGGCTCTGACTGCTTCCCATGATCCATACCTTCGAGAATGACTACACCCCCAGATAGGACTTCTTTCACAATGAACGTCTACGCCAATTGGGCCCATCTACACCATCTATCTCGATAACATCGTCTTCCTTTCGATAAGCAATGAGCTCAGATAGAATTTCTTGCTCAAAGGTTGGATCTGTAATATTAACTGAGTGGATTTCTTCTAATACTGTCCCTTGGTGGCGCTTCATATTGGTCACAGTAATTTTGTATTCTTGTAGTTGCAATGTGCGACCTCTTCTACCATATGATTGCCTAGGCCAACTGCAGATTTGGGGCTCCCTGTTTCTGAGGTTGGTGCATCTCTATTTACATTTTTTGATTTTTGGGATTGTCTAATTTTTTTGTGTTTTTGGGGTTTCCTGATTTTGTATTTTCCATAATATCTACAAGGGGTGTTGTATGCTGGCGGCTGTCCTACTGCTGACTGATAAGATTGTCTAACGCACTCTTTTCCGGACTGAAGGACCATGATCGAAACTTGGTCCCGTGATGGTACTAGTGATTCTAACTGGGATGGTGAAACAACTTCCTTTCCTTTTCTGACTCTGTTGTGCTCTGCTAACTATGTGAGCACTTCGAACTATTCCTGGAACAAAATATCCAAGTCTCCAACTGTATCATTTGTCAGGCTGCTCTCTGTGTCTGCCTTTTCACTTGGGTCCTCCACTGCTGTTGCCTGAGACACTGTTGACTGTTCTGACTCTGACAACACTATACAATTCTAGAACTGCTAACAAATCTACTCAATAACCTGCTCCGTCCTTGACTGATCATTCTTTGGATAAGACTCTTCTGGACAAATCCAAACTACTGGTGACTGTAACATTATGAACGGACTCTGGTTCGAAGCCAAGATGCCTGCACTGGTGAAGTTAGTTAAATCGCGAGAAATGATCATCCTTGGAGACTTACTGGAGCGCGAGGATCTCTTCCACTGGTACTGACGCTTGTATTCTAATCCTTCACACTCTTTCCACTCCTTTGCCTTGATTGGCTTGGCGATTCATTGGCTGTATCGCCCCAAGGGGGGTCCTTTCTCATATCCCCACTTGCAACACAGGTTATTGACCATTAAATAGGGGTTGTTGTGAACGACTAGACAGCTAACGCGCTCGAGGGCAGGAATGAAATTAACTGGCTCAAACCGATTGACACGGTACAGAATATCAAGGGGGTTTGGGCTCAAAATGGACAGTTTGCAGAGCTACTGCAGAGACCGCCTCAACCTTCTCCAAATCTTCCGCCATGACAACAACAACGCTATCATCCCAACAGAACTTGATCATACGATGGAGAGTTGAGGGAATGACTTGATGCTTGTGAAGCCAATGGCGTCCAAGCAAGAGATTAAAGGAAGGCTCAATGTCAACGACGTAGAATTCTACGTCGAAGCGGGCTGGATCAATTATCAAAGGAATGACCAGGATCCCAAGTGCATCGTGGTGCATGTTATCGAAGGCCGTCATCCCTTTCGCAGCTGGTATTATATCTTCCGACTTGAATTCGATTGCACTTGTAGTACGCAAGGGGCAGACATTTAAACCTACTCTGTTGTCTACCAACGTGAGAGGGATGCGAAAGCTCTGGTATTGCGCAGTGATGAACAAGGGGGAATTGTGATTAGTTCCCGATGGTGGCAATTCCTGGCTCGAAAAGGAGATCACTTGTGGCGCCGCTATCATACCCACTATACTTTCAAGGGTAGCTGGCTCAATGGTTGGGGACACATGGGCAACTTGGAAGACTCTAAAGAAGGCCTCCCTGTGCTCGGTTGAGGTGTGGATCAGGTCCCAAATCGAAATGTCAGCGTTAACTTTCTTAAGTTGAGTGGTTATATCTGCTGAAGTTTGGTTGCTTTTGGTGGGAATGGGTGGAGCTATTCTTGGTGCGGGTGGTCATGGGGACTGAACTTGTAACTAGATAGGAGTTGGTGCTACGGGTGGTGGAGGTCTAGATGGTTGAGCTTCCGACTGGATGGGGTTTGGTGTTGGAGGATTAGGTTTGGGTGCTGGAGGGTATGTACACCCTACCTGATCGTGTTACCTCTGCACACATTTCTGTGGTGTAATTATATAGAACACGATGCGTGTCATGAGTAAGGGTGACAACAATCGGGGGAAGGGCTGCTAGCAGTACTGGTGTGGTTGGAGGATACGTAACTTGGTAGTTTTGGAGCGTTGGTGACTGGATTGGTCCAGATTGTGGCCAAGCTAGTAGACAAACTGGTGCAAGTGATTGTGGGTGTACGGTAAGTGGTGCCACAGTGTACTCCGACTCAGTGGTAGGACGAATCATATTGACTGACTCCTCGGAATCATCGAGGAAAAAACGATACAACTGGTGGGGAAAAGGGGAGGATACATCATGAATTAGATCGATAGGATGAATAGAAGATGAGATAGAATCAAAAGGAAAGATGGAATTGACTCCCGAGGGACCTGATGCTCCCGGGACTGAATGCTGTGGTAAAGGCTGGCTAACCATATTGGGTTGTCCTAGGAGTGCTTGTGCGGTTGGTGATGCAGGCATTGGGCTTGCTGCCTACGTGCTAATCACAATAACCCGATGGAAATTGCAGAATGCATACGTATTATACCATGTAGGAAGTAGACTTGGTGGCGGGCGAATCTCAGGCAACCTCAAACGGGATGCGACTTTAGGGAATACCATGCTCAATGGCTCCGCCAATGGGGTATAGAGGCGCTTGTCACGGCGTTGTCACTTCAGCTGTGGATATGCCAATGGTGGGCGCATCCTAACCGATGGGGTAGAGTATACTGGAGTGGCAGTGGGGGTGATGTGTGATGTATGAGGTGCTCTAGGTGTGGGTGCGGGTGCATAAACTACTTGATGCTGAGGGGGAGGATGGACATTTGTCGGTGCAGTAGGGGATCTAATGTAAGAAACTGTATTATTGGAGGGATCCCACCTCTTGGGTGGATTAGCACTAGGGCTGTTATTATTGTTGCTGCTACTGACGCCACTATGTGAGGAAGTGGCTTGTTTGGCAAATGCAGAGAGTGCTGGAAAACTACTACCGTGCAGTGACCTCTCAATGTGGGCACCCGCCCGAAGTAAAGCTAAAAATGTGGTAACTAGCTGTATGCTGAGTAGAAGCCCTGACTGCTGGCTATGCTCCCCAGATCACTATTTCAATAGACTACTCATCAGAGGGTCTATCTTTGACCTGTGAAGCCAAGGATCGCCATCGTCTGACATACTCCCCAAATGTTTCTTGGGGCCTCTACCTAACTGCGACCAAGTCCTCCCGCTTCAGGACTAGGTCGAGGTGAAAGGAATACTGTTCGAGGAACGCCTGTGTGAGGTCGTCCCAAGTCTTGATGGTGGCCATGTCAAGAGAAGTGAATCATTTCAACGCGAGCCCATGTAAGACTCTTCTGGAACAAGCGGATGAGCAGCCTCTCGTCAGCTTGGAGCTGGGTAAATTCTCCACAATAGGCTTTAATGTGTTAGATTAGGCAGCCTTTACCATTGTATTTCTCAAATTTTGGGATAAGAAAATTCGGAGGGAGAGTTGCCTTTGGGAAATAACAGAGGTCCCGGAATTGGTAGAACCGACAGTTCCTGCTCTGCACTTGTTGGAGTGTTCGCTCCAAATCATTCACCCTCGCAAGGAGAGCGTCTGGAGCTACTACGGTCCCAGATTGTGCAGCTGATCTGGGTGTCACGTACACCGTATGGGTCCCCCTAAAGGCTCCTCCGAATCCACCATTCCATCGTTTGGTGCTACGGCAGGATGGCCAGTGTACCTGTGCACGGGTGCTGTGGGCTGAGGTGCAAAAGATGAAACTTGTGTCTGGTGTAAGGGTGAAGATAAGGCAGAGGGTGGTGCTACAGGAGGTGCAGAATGTAGGAGTAGGAGTTGTTGGACCGGAATGACCCCTGAAACTATGCTCATGGCTGGTTGTTCTCCTGCCAGCTTAGAAGGCTGGCCACCAGATAGTGGAGATGCATGTTGTGGTGGGTGATAAGGCTGTGTTGCAGATGGCAATGTCAACGCCCTAATTACCAGGGAGACGAGGGATGGCGACGGTTGTGGGGGTGGTGCAATGGGTGCAACCTATGGTCCTAAGGTTGGTTGCAAAGGCAACTCGGGAGTCGGGAAGGACAAGCTTGAAAAAGGTTGGAGCGCCAGTGCTAATCCCTGCAACTACTAGGCGAGGGCCGACATTTGTTGCAGCTGCATGGTCACGGGATCGTCACTTGTGGCTCCAAAAGATGGAGTCTGAAAATGGGTAGATGAGTCAGGGAGCTGAAAACCCAACTGTCCAAACTAGGGAGAAGCTACCACAAAAACAATCGTAGTCAGTTGGGTGCCAGGAAACACATAGTCCTAAGAAGGAGCAGTGAAAGGAGTCTATGGGAAGGTCATGGGAACAGACTCAACAGTTGAGGCCCCAAAAGCAGCAGATGACCAAGATGACGGTTCCAAAGGTAGAGTAGCCATAGGGACACGGTACTGGAATGGTAGAGGTCCTCCGATGCTAAGGCAAAAGTGGAGGTAGCAGTGATGAACGGGACTGATACAAAGGAGGGATGGACTGAAACAGGGACCTCCTCGTGGACAACAGAGGAATGAGGCTTGCTAGTTTGCTGGGCCATGGCAGATCGCGAGGGGGTACAGATCGGACTGCGGCTAGGAACAAGAGGGTGAATCCTAAGACGAGCTATCGTCAACAGTGAAGAATAACTCGAGAGATGTGGTCGAAAACCAGGTCGCATCGGGTGTCAGTGAATGGAAACCTCGAGCTCTAACTAAGGAACTCGCACACTGACTGGTACTGAGGTTGTACAAAAAACAAGAATCAGGTTAGTAAAAAGATGCAATGCTTATGGTGGTATGAAAGCAAATGCATGAATGCTTCTAGTATGCACTCTCTTACAGTTTAGGGGTGTCCTAGCAAGTCGTCTATTCTGGGCTCGCACAAGGGTAAATGGGTCTCCGACTCAAGGTTAGAAAGTAAAGGTTCCCATTTTAAATCCTTGTCAAAGCTTAGGCAGTGAACAAGTGGTGCGTTTGGGGCCTCGTCCTCTGCCAAAGCAATAGGTTGTACCCTCTACTAACACCGACACGACCCTGGATAAGGGGGGACATACCGATATCTCATCCCACGCCAAAGCTATAGATTGAGAAACTGGGGAATGTCCTTTGCAAACTATATAAGTGGATTCAAGAGAAGAGAAGATGCATGCCCTATATGATGAATGCAAAATATGCTTTAAGTCTTTTACTTGCAAATTTGTTAATCTTTGGGGGAAAGTTTGCAATTTGTCACTAGTTTGTCCTATTTATTTATTTTTTGTTTTTATGTTTTTATTAACCAAAAGGGGGAGGAAAACATGTCTCTAATCTCCTAATCATGGCATATACAAAAGGGGAAGAAAACATGCAAAGCAATCATCAATCAACAAACAAAAAGTATGCACATATTATGTGCAAAAGTGGTGGCATAGCAAATATGTAAAAAGAAACACCCATCATACAAAAGGCTTGCATAAAAATGTAAGGAAGACACAACTTATGTTACAAAGGGACAGCCAAAGCAAAGCATGGAGAACAAGTAAACAAACGGAAAAGCCAGAGGAAATGGAAAATCTAAAACGAAAGTCGGGATTTGGTTATCCCCAGCGGAGTCGCCAATTCTTGTAACCATGCCGGCGATAGCCTCGTGCATGGCGTGAAAGGCCAAATGCGCGAGGGCCAGCAAAGTCACGGCAAAAGCGATAAAAACAATGATAAAATTGTGGGAGTCGCCACCTAGTCTACATAAAAACAGCAGACGAGGAAAACCATTTTAAAACAATAAAAATATGCAACAAACCAATGGAAAAGGTCATCATGAACCAAAAATTGGGTAAGGATCCTTGTTACGCGCGAGGAAGGTATTAGGCACCCCCATGCGCCCGAGAAATCGGTCTTTCATGGCTTCTTTGTTTACTCATGTGGAAATTTTGGCTTTTCAGCCTGTTTCTGTACGCCAGAGGGCTATATGCAAGGGCATGCCAGATGCATGTTGTGCCTAGTGTTGGACCTAAAACTAAAATGCAGGCAAACTGAGGAATGGGTCATGTCCTATTGTTCAGCTAGGCTACCTGAGGTCTGAATCGCAGAATGGTGCAAAAGGATATCACCGACAAGAGCCAAAAAGGCCACCGATTCACAAAGCCCAAGTAGTAAGCATCACTGCTTTACTAAGTGCAAAACTAATGCAATCAGAGTTATTAGATGGTAAAACTATGCAAGCATGATCATGGTACATCCAGGAACAAATACAAGAAAAAATCAGAACCCATGACAATCAGGAAAACATGCGAACCATGAAGCAAAACCTACTGTTTGCATGCTGTGACCAGACTGGTGCACTAGGATGGTGCGCCAGTTATGTGCTCCAGTGTAGTGCGCCTAGATGGTGCGCCAGTGATGTGTGCCAATTTAGTGCACTCCAGATACTCTATTTTAGACTACAAACTGAATTCAGAGCCTGGGGAGAATGCATGTGATTAGTTGTGCTAATGACCATTCAGAGGACTAACCTAGATGCCATGGGACACACATACAAAACAATCAAGACTAAGACACACTTCTCTCTTATTTCCTATCCATACATGCTTACGGGTTCCCTAGGGCTGGAATCATCTATGGAGGCTCTTGAGGTGTATGGGGAATCCAGATTGATTGAGGGAGCATGGGGGAATATCATGGCATGCAAAGGGATACATCACCAAAAAGATCAAACAATGCAAACAAACATCAAGATGAACAAACAATGCAAATAACATCAATGATCTACTACTAAAATAAACAAATAGTACAAACGATTAAGTAAACCACATATATATCACAACAACCAAGTTCATAGTGTAAGCTTTATTCAAGGTAGCATGCAAGGATCATATGAAAGTGGGAAAGAAGAATATACCTATGGTGTTTCCTCCTTTGGTGGCTCGAGATAAACCTCGTCTGGTTGCTTTGGACGAGGCTGAGGGGCTCGGAGGGTGCTCAAGGATGTAGCAAGTGTTGAGGAATGGTTTCCTATGGGATGCCAAGGTAACCAAGAGAGCCCAAGTGTAGTTCATGGGTGGCCTTTTAAAGGAGGTGGAAATGTAGGGTCTTGGGATGTTAAAGGGTGTGAAAACCAAAGGACTTGCGTAGGTTCGTAGAAGAATATTCGTAAGTGGAGGTTACAAGTGTAGAAGATGGATAGCCAACAGCCATCACCCTAAAAAGTGGTTGTGCGCTAGCTTGGTGCGCCAAGATGGTGCTCCACATTGGTGCGCCATGATGCTGCTCCAGAATAGTGCTCTCCGCTTGGCTGCCTAGATTATCGACTGGACCATGGGCTTGCGGTCGTGGTTTGTGTGATGATCTCAGGCAATCGAGATGTCAGATAGGGTTCGAATGTGGTTAGGCTTGCCGTGTCCGAAGCAACATCCTTCTGGAGAGTTTGCCTACGAACTGCCTCAAAATCAAGGTGTCTACACCGTGCGTCCGAGAAACTCGGTTTTTTTTGTCTGATTCGATTGCTAAAGGATGAATGCTTGCTAAGCCTAGATTGTGTTTTAAATCATGCATATATGAATGCCAAGTTATGACTAGATGGATGTGCAAGATGTATGCAAAAAATTGCGAAGAAACCAACATGAAATGATGGAATAACGAAACATGAAACGACAAAGAAAATCACATGAAAAGACGATGTTTTAGAAGGAAATGATTTGGAAAATCATACTAACACCTAAAGAATAAAAAATGAGATCAATCTAAATCATTCGAATCATGGAAATCAAAACAGGAAAGTTGCAATGAAATCCATGCAAAATGGCAAATTGGTGACATATGAAGAAAAACACATAAAATGACAATGTTTTTGAAGAGAATGATCTGAAAAACTATACTGATATCAAAAGAGTCAATAATGGGGTCAACCTAAATCATCGGAATTGGGGAAAATGTTGTAAACATCAACAAGGGGAAGATAATTTGCAATTGGGTCAATGTGAGCCTTTAGGTCAATTAATGTATGCCCTCGGGCAATGAAATCCAAATCAAATCGCAAAAATCCAAAAGTGCGGAGGAAGGGAATCAAATCGAATGTCAAGTAGGGCTATAAACCCTACCCACTACCCATTACCCATTAGAATAACGGATGATGGGTAGGGTTAACGGGTGAAATTTTTTATTGTTAAAACCTAAATTTATATCATTTTATGGGTGATAGATAGGGTTAACAGGTGAATTTATTTTATTGTTAAAATCTAAACCTATATCATTTCACGAGCTTTCATCATTTCATGGACTAAATTTAACTCAAGATAATCATGTTAATAATTAATAATAGCATTATAATTTATAAGAATCGATAATATAGTAATCAACACATAAACCAAGAGATAAAAGTTTTACATATGTTTGATAAAAAAATCAAAATGAGTCTAAATACTACATTGTTTAATTAAAAGTCAAAATGTTGCAACTCGCAAAGAAACAACCAAGAGACACTCAAAACTCCACAAGAGGAATAGAAGATCAAAATATAGAAATGAATGGCTTCATTTCTTCTTCCCAGCCTTTTTCTGCGAATAACACAAGGAAAGATCAGCATATTATTCAAAGAAATACATCTAGTGGTGAAAATTTACCACTAGATGTAATAAAGTGCAAAATAACGGTGACATATAAAATAAGTTTCATGGCAATAAATTTGGCTCATATCCTTCTAATTGTATATAAGGGATTAGGCTAGTTATTTGGTTGAAGATGAAAACAAAATGCTCTTGCTCAAGGTCCTTTTGTTTATATGTTGAAGCCTGCACTGAATGTTAGATGTTATGCCAAGATCTGCCACACTTGATGCATTGTTTGCATTGCTATGCAAGAATGGAAGATGAATTACATACAGGAGAGGGAGACGGTTCAGAAGAGCCAACCTCACCTGAGCAAGTGAGCAACAGACTACCGGAGAGAGGGGGAGAGCTGGAGAGCCCAAAGCAGAAGAGGGAGAGACTACGGGTGTCGGAGACTACCGAAGAGCGAGAGACTGCCGAAGAGGGAGAGACTGCGAGTCAACGGGTGCCGGAGAGTTGAGAACGGGAGAGGGAGACGGACTACCGGTGCTGCATGGAGAGAGTCGAGCGTCGCACTGTCGCTCGTCGCGAGGAGAGAGTCGCCTGTTGCTTCCCGGTGCTGTCTGGAGAGAGTCGCCCGTCACGGGGAGAGACTCGGACTGCTGCCTGCCGATGTTGGTGCTGCCGATCTTGTGGATCAGGGGATGGGGGGGGGGATAGGGGGGACGGGGGTGTGGTGTACTGGCGTGTCGGCTACGGGTATGGAGTGTTAAAATGTTAGGTTAAAATGTTATATATACTTATATATATTTATATTTTATGTTAAAATGTTAGGGTTTAGGTAAATTTACTTAATTACCCTCGGGTTAATGGGTTAATGGGTACCCATAGTATGCTACCCAAACTCTGACCCATTAAATTTATGGGTTAGCGGGTGATGGGTTAACGGGTCAACGGGTATACAAAAGTTCTACCCTAATCCGTTCTTAACGAGTCAGGTTGACTCGGGTTAACGGGTTATACCTGACCCATTTACAGCCCTAATGTCAAGCAAAAGAATCCGAAAACGAATTGAGGAAAAGTCCACGAAAAATCATACGGAATGCAGGCTTTACTCAAAATGGATGAGATGATATGCAAGTGTAGTGAAAACTGTTGAAAAATCTTATATTTATTTTGATGATAACAATTTTAGTGTGATTAAACACAGGTGACTATATAAGGCCATATGAAGAATTCAAGTATTACATTGTAAAACATTCATATAAGTATGTGTTATGAAATGTAATGATCACACATTTGTATTCTTGAGATATAAAAATGTATTGATATGTAAAGGAAGAAAGGATTTGTAAGTCACATGTAAAACGGCATACCGAATATTTTCGGTATACCGAATCAGGAGAAAACGGCACACCGAAATTCAAAGAGGAAATGAAGCTGCAAGCAAAATGGCATACCGAATATTTTCGGTATACCGAATCGGGAGAAAACGGCACATCAGGCGATACACCGAAATTCAAGGACCAAGGAAACTGATAGCAATTTCGGCAGACCGAAATATTTCAGAATACCGAATTATCCCGACCGTTACATATTTCGGTCGACCGAATATTTTCGGCATACCAATTCTTTTGTCAGTAAACAAAAGATTTACTAGTCGTTAGTCACACTTAAATAAAAGCCTAACACTATAAATTAAGGTCCATATGTAGCTCACAAACCACTGAATTTTCATTGACCTATCATACTTCTAGTGCTTCAAGTGAGTGAGTCAAAATTTCATCCATACTTCGCTTCAAGTACAAAGAGCTTCAACTTTCATTCAGACAAGCAAGAGTGAGATCACAAGGTGTTCAAAGGTCACTCTTGCCTTCAAGTGTTTTGAGTTATTCTCCGGGAAGGAGAAGGAAATTGTGATTCAAGGCTACAAGCAAGGTAAATTTGTAGCTTGTAATATTCTAGTTATTGAATAAAAGG
>JAMKQA010026024.1:0-18329 GCA_024699735.1 Posidonia australis
ATAGAGAAGATTCTTAGCAGATTTGGTATGGCTTCATGTAAAGCCATTGGGACGCCTTATGACAGGAATCTTCGTTTGTCATCAGCTATGTCTCCACAGACGCAATCTGAGAAGGAGCATATGCAGCATGTTCCTTACTCACAGGCTATTGGTAGTTTGATGTATGCCATGGTATGTACCCGCCCTAATTTGGCTTATCCTCTTAGTGTTGTCAACAGGTACATGTCCAACCCTAGCAAGGAGCATTGGCAGGCCGTGAAGAGGATATTCAGATATTTGAAGGGAACACCTGATGTAGGGCTGATGTATGGCGTCAAGCAGAGCTGCAGCATGGCTGGATTTTCTGATTCTGATTATGCAGGTGATGTTGATCAGAGGAGATCCCTCACAGGTTATGTCTTTACTGTGGCAAGCTCAGTTGTTAGTTGGAAGTCTACTCTTCAGCCTACTGTCTCAACTACTGAGGCTGAATACATGGCAATGACAGAGGCCGCAAAGGAAGGAATTTGGTTGAGAGGGCTACTTGGAGACTTTGGAGTGCAGATTGACAGAGCAAATATTTTCTGTGACAGTCTCAGTGCCATTTGTTTGACAAAGGACAATGTGTTTCATGATCACATGAAACACATTGATGTCAGGTATCACTTCCTCAGAAATGAAGACCGGATAAAGATTTTGAAGATCAACACAAGAGATAATCCAGCCGACATGTTCACGAAAGGGGTGGTTGAGAGTAAGTTCAAGCATTGCTTGGACTTGCTCAACATATATGGATGTTGCTGACCCCTCGTGGGTCATTGTGATGGAGAGCTCAGCTCGATATGGAGGTTGTAATTCAAGACAAGGTGGAGTTTGTTGAATATGTGTCTTGAATTTGGTTATAACTTGTACTAGGGGTATTTTGGTCTTTTGACCATTTGGGGTGCCCAAGTATTGAAGCTTGGCTAGGGCACCCAATTTGGTAGAACACATTTGTATCCCCATTTGATCTACTGGAACAACTTCCTCCCGCTCTCCATCCGTGGACGTACCTATTTGGGGAACCACGTAAATTCTTGTGTTTGTGTGTGATTTCTGATTTCTTCTCCTTCTTCCTTTGAATCTTTGCATAACAAGGCTTGATTACAACAGTAACTTTACAGTATGCTTGCAAGGAGAGTAAATGACTAAAGAAATATTGAATTACAAGTATATCAAGGTGTGTCTTTAAGGAGGCATAAATGAATCCTATTTATAGCCAATAGACCCTCATAAATTGTGTCTAATGACTAGAACAACGGTCACAAACGGCTAGTCTTTCGGTATGCCATTTTGTCCTCTGGTGTGCTGTTTAGATCTTCAGTCTGCACTTTACAGGCAATTCGGTATTCTGTTTTTATTTCGGTATACCGATTTTTTCTGAAACGGTATGCCGTTTCGTCTCGGTATGTCGTTTCTGCTTTCTTCTTTGATTCTTCAGCTTTTTCGGAATTCCGACGCACGTTCCGTTTTCTTCTGTTTCGGTATGCCGATTTTCTTCGATATGCCGATTTATTTTTCCTTTTCTTTGAAATCGGAAGGTCGATGGGTATACCGTTCTTTCCTGACTCGGTATGCCATTTTCTCTTATGGTATGCCGTTTCTGTCTGAAACGGAATGCCGAATTTCCTTCCGTATGTCGTTTTTTGATATATCATGAAAAACTTTATGAATATATGATTTTTGTCTTACATTACTTAATCTTTTTTCTGAGTATAGAGTTACAACAAATAATTTTATCAGTCATTTCATTTGTATGAAAATATACCCAAGTGTAATCATCAAAATAAACAAAGATATTTCTAACAACACCATCTACTAATCTATACATGTAAGACATTAAAATAAAAACACACATGAATGACCACTAAATAGGTTACCCAGAATACACTCCACAAAACAAAATTAGAAAATAAGATTGGAAAATTGACTAAAAACTACTCTAGAACCAACTGCAACCCCAAACGCACGACACAGGGCGGCAACATAATGCAACCAACACACAAGCGCACACTTGTATCAAAACCAACATGGAATCAAACACCAAGCCTACAAAACCTCATCAATCTTGCAGGCCATAGTAGGAACACTAAACCTACTAAAATTCTGAACAAAATCATGGAAAAATAACACAATTTATGCACAATGCTTGTGCAAACAAAAAAGCATTGAAAAAGGACATGTGGGATTTTGCAATGACACCAAAGCACATTGAAATCCCAAAACATAGAAAACACAATGCAACTATTCATTGTGTCGTGCATTAAGAGAAACCAACTCAAGACCAAAAGTGTAACGCCTCTTTCCGACGCCATTGTGACCATGCTGGAACTGAACTCCTTCGTGCGACGAAGTGCACGAGGAATCGATATTGACCACGGCGAAGATTGTGAATCTGAGGAAGAACATTTGACTCGAAAACATCGAAGAAAACACTGAAAAAAGGAAACTATAAGGACAAAAACAGAGTCGCCACCTAATCTTTTAAAACAAGAAAGATAAGGAAAGCCAGGCACGATAAAATGTAAGAAAAACAATGCAATATGAATGAAAATGTATGTAAGAATGTGTGTGCATGCTTCGTGCTTAATGAATGCAATACATTAGTTATTGCAGGTCAGAGAAAGGATAAAAGACTCCTGTTACACATGGAGAAAGTGGTAGGTACCCCTATACGTCGAAGAAATCAGTCTTTCTTTTCTTTTCTCTCGCATGTGTATCGCAAATGTAAATAATCATGTATGTTTGCTATGTCTAAAATAAACGTATATCATATGCTATGCCGATGCAAATGATGTGAGTGGGGCGGAAATGATATGACTTAAGTGGACTCAGCAATGCTATGTGAATCTTGGACCGTCGGTCAAAAGGATACGACATAATAATCGTCATCGCCCTATATGTGATGCGTGGGTGTCATGGTTCATGATAAGGGATGCGAAGATAAATGATATGAAAATGTAATGATGTATGTGAACAAATATAAAGTGTTAGGTGAATGAGTAAGGTGTGTTATGCATGATGATTTGAGTCACAAATATAATTAACGTGTATCTAAAGTGCATGAGATGCAAATGAAAAAATAAGTTAGATTAAACAAGGCAAGGATGGATTCAACCCAAATGGGCACAAAGGTCCTGGAAAATCCATGCGACCCTACCACGTAAGAGGCCATGGACCAGATACGTGCTCCATCATCAGGCTTTTCATCACCTCAGAACCAAACACCCAGAGTCTAAATCAAACTAAAGTGCAGAAACATAAATAACATAAAACATCCATTAAGAAGAAACACAAGAAACAAGCTATGCAAGACCGTCTAAGCTTAGCTCGCCTGTGCCCTGTCCTGAGCCAACCGCGCGAGCCATCCACAGCATTGGCTCGCAGTCAAGGATGAGCTCTAGACAGTGAGCTTTCATCGCCTTCCTTCGGCAAACAAACTATCAAACACGCAACACAGGCATCCAGAAACCGAGAGTATACAATGGAGAACACATTCAAACAGTTGATAAGGAGAATGTGGATGGAATGAGCAAGAAGCATAAAAAAAAAACTAGGCTACGATGCATTAGTCTTCTCCCCCATCCCATGGTCGATGGCCTGAGTTACCCATGTCCGTTTGGCCATGAAAAGAGGTCGAGAACTCCAAGAGCTCATCGGGACATCTGAAGGAGAAGGAGGGAAGAAGAGGAGCGCACTGGGTGACCGAGACCATGTGCTCAGTGGCTGAAAGCCTCACACGTGTTCATGGCTCAGGTAGCGGAAGGTAAGATGGATGCAACGTAAAAAAAAAACCAAACACAAGCAATGGGAAGATACAACAGACAAACTACAACATTATCTAGCTTGTATGGAAGAGAGGGGACGAGTCTGGTACCTGATGTGGCCGGCTGTGTGCGTCCTGCTGGTCGGAAGTTGCGGCGATGGCGTCGAACTGGACGACAGACCAGAGGCTTGGGGGAGGTCGTTGGGGCCTTGGGATGAGGCGGAACACTTTCAGCAACGTGTTCCAAGGTCCAGAACGGGTGGTGAATGGGTGTGCTCAGGTGGCTTGAGTTGTGTGAGTGTTATGCGTTGGTTGGAGGAAGACTTAGCTGTTTAGTGGAGGGCTAAGGAGGATAGCTTGTTTTTGGAGGAGGGCGTGGTTGGTTGTGGCTAAAGGAGATGAACGGGCTGGTGTTGGTGTGGCTGGGGGTCTCGACGGGTTGCTCTTCTCTCTCTCCTACTCTCCCTCTCCACGTTGCATGGGTGGCTCGACGTGGAGGAGGGCCGAAGGGTGGCTGTAGTGGAGGTTGCTGTGGTGGGTTCGTGTTGGGTGTTGGAGGAGGTGGTGGAGAGATGGTGCTGGTTTGATGAAAGGAGGAGGAAGGGTGGTGGACGAGGCTGCTATGTGAGAGGTGTGGTTGTGGGAAGAGAGAGAGGTGTTCGGGTTGATGGGTTAAGGTGGAATGGAGGTCTGGAGGGTGGCTGGCGGTTTGGTTCGTGTGGAGGAGGGGTCGGATGTGGGTGTTGCAGTTGGGTTTGGTTAGAGAGGAGGAAGGAGGTCGGCTATGGGTGTTGGAGGAGGTGGTGGAGAGGCTGTGGAGGGCGTGTGGCGAGAGGACGAGCTGAGGTGATGGGTCTGTTAAGGAAGAAGACGGCTGTCGGTTGCTGTTCTTGGGTTTGGAAGGGCTAAGGAGGAGGAGGACGAGGCTGCTACTGGAGGAAGAAGGCCGAAGGTGCTATTTGGGTTTGCATGGAAAGGTGGAGAGAAAGGCTGTGAGTTGCTGGGTTGTGTTGGGTCTGTGGGTGGATTGTGGGTCGGAGGTGGCTGTGGCTTGGGTTGGCTTTGCTGGGTTCGGGCTCAGTGGTGAGTGTTGGGTTCATGTGGAGGCTAAGTAGAGGGGCTGATTGGGACGTGGTTGAGGGGCTGGAGATGGGTTTGGTTGGAGGAGGAAGGACGTCGGAAGAGGTGTGGATGGCTTGCTTCTCTCCTCTCTTCTCTCTCTCTCTCTCTCCACAAGCTTGGACGAGGGGACAACGGTTGGTCTGGGTAGAGTGGTCTTGTTGTGTTATGGGAGGAGGAGACGTGGAGGACTGCTAGCTGGAGGTGGGTGTGGTGTTGGGTTCAGCCGGAGCTAAAGAGGAAGTGTTGCTGATGGGTGATGAGGGTCTGAAGGGTTGTAGGTCGTGGTGTGGCTGATACGGTGTGTGGATGAGGGAGATGTTGGGTTGCCGGTGGGAAGGACGACGGCTGGAGGGAGGTGTTGGGTTGCTGGTGGGAAAGACGGTGGCTGCAGGGAGGTGTTGGGTTCGACTGCTGGCTTTTCTCCTCCCTCTCTCTCCTCTGCTTTCTCCTTTTTTAGAGGTTGAGCTTGGAGAAGAAGGTGGACGTGGGTTGTTATATTTTGCCTCCCACTACCTCTCTCTCAACTGTCTCCCCACCTTCTTCCCCACGTAACGGTGGCAGGCTTTATAAGTGGTTAGGGTTTGAGGAGAGCCATTGGATTGGCTTGGCTTGATGAGTGGTGGAGGTTATTTTAAGGAGTGGATTAAGGTTTGGGTTAGGTTTGAGGTTAAGGTTTCGTGAGGTTTGAGAGTGTGGGCTTGAATGGACTTGCATGTGTGGTTTGGTTTGCATGTGTGGGCTTAGGTTTACATGGGCTTGCATGGACTTAGGCTCGATTTGAATTAGGGTTTAAGCTTGATTTATGGTAGATGAAATTGAGTTTTGAGTTTATGTTTGGGTTTGTGTGGGTTTGGGCTTGTGGTGGAATTATGAGTTAATGGTGTTGGATTGAGTTTAAAGTTTTTGATTGGTTTTAGAGTGTGAAAGAAGCGATTGAAGCTAGGGAAATGCCTTGTCGCCACTAATACTCTTCCGGAGAGGTCCACCGACAAATGATTATAAACTCGGGGTTTCTACAGCCACAAACTAGCATTAAGTCTACCCAGAACAATTATCAAATAAATGACTAAATAATATTGTAGGTAATTAAATAAATAGACAAGTAACTGAAATCAAAATTAATCAAAAGCCTACCTGTACTTAGGATTTATGGTGTGTGGCTATGTGACTCTAACTATGTGCATTAGACTGGATTGCAACTCTAAAATCTACACCTGTAAACAAAACCAAAGAAAACACGTATGAGCGACATTCATGGTCACTTAGTACATGCCTATTATAACCAAAAGACTTTGAACCACAACTAAAGCTGCCATTATCAGCTCCCAAAGTCACACGGCTGCCACCAAAGACCAAACTAGAAAAAGGCACCAAAATTTGCAAAACACAACTATCTATTATCAATAAAATCCTTTTCTTAAAACATACCTTTCAAATACATAATCTTTTATTTTCTTTGAAAATACATATATCTTTGAAATCATTTTATGCAATTTTGGAAAGCCAAATCATAGCTAAAACCAGCACAAAAGTACAACACATACACACAACGCAAAAACCTATCGTGTTACCTTGATCACAGGTGACCGACCAACCCATGCAATCACTCGGGACTTGAATCCCGATCCATACTACACTACCGTAGAGAATCACACTGTGTAGGACTCCATCTACCTTAAGAAATCATTCCTCAGAGTCCACTATATATGTAACTGTACAAGGTATATCCATCGACGTCCCTTGGTGCCTAGGCTATCTAGGGACTTGAACCTCGGACCCTACCAGCACCGCACATAAATTCTCAAGGGACTTGAACCCTGGACCTTGTAGCATACCCTAGCCATGGGGACTTAAAACTTGGATTCTTTTAGTAGCATGTCTCGAGAACTCGAATCTCTGACCCACTGGGAAAACTCGATAATTACAACCTTAGACTCTCACTCAACCTTTCAAAGGTATCAAACACCTCTAGTCAGTCGATATGGTCTTACAAATTATGTGGCTCCTACTAAAATCATGGAAAACTCTTTTCAAAATCATATATATTCTTTTCAAAACCATTTTGAAAACATTTTTCATCACATGATTGTCCATGAATCAACGTATTATTCTAAACATTTAAATCCTTAGAAGAAAGCAACCCAAACATCATCAAAATAAGGTCTGAATGGATCCAAAATGCGGGACCAACCTGTGATACCAATTCGTGGGACTAATCCGTGGTATTAACTTGTGGTACCAAACCATAGTTGGCGACTAACAGACTAGACACTAGGCAAACATAGGAACCCAAAACGATCCTGATTTGGGGACCATCAAGGATATCACCATGGGAAACCATAAGTTTCACAAAATACATCAAAATGAAAATCTTGAAGTGCTCTACCATTTGGGACAAAAATCACAAGAACCCAACATTCATAGCTCAAGATATGAAAATCCAAAGCATCAGAACTCATACGAATGAGCAATAACTTAACACACGAAAAATCACTGAAAAGCTCTCTAAAAATTGCCATCATATCTCAACCATACAACGAATACATGTTAAACAACATATTTATACCAATTTTACGCATAATAAAGAAAAGACAAGTGTACATGCACTAGTAAGCTTCCTTCATCTTCCTTTCTTCTTGGTTTCTCCTTCTCTCTCTCTCTCAATTTCTCCTAGTTTCTCCTCTTCATCACTTCTCTGTTTCCTCCTTTGGTCGATGCCTCTCTACTCCTTTTATAATCATTTGGGGCTGACAATTTTCCTGTAAAACAGGGGCATGGCCATTCACAAGGTATCGTGGGTCATGGAAGAAGGCGACACAAATCTTTTGTGTAAAGATTATGAGCGTTACTTTTGGCATTTTGTTTCTTTCTCAGGTCCTACACATTCACGGGTCACAACACGTCAAAATATTGACACAACACAAAGGACCAAGGAGAAGTCACAAACATGAATGGAGAAAAAATCTAAAGAAGAAGACAATCATAAATCCAATTTAATTACCCACAAATATACTCACAATCACAGATAATCAAGTTCCAGTTCACCTAGAATACACTCAAATGGGAATCAATTCCTAATACAAAAAACTTACATTATTTTTGGATTCTGAATTGGTAAAACGCACATGCAATTTATAGCTGTAACACGTGCAAGTGAAATGCGCACCCCTGTGGCTGTAACATGTGCAAGTGATACATGCACCCAATCCGCAGTTGTAATATGTGCAAGTCCTCTACAGATAGTGAATATTATAAAAAGCTCAGATCTCTCAAATCTTGAGATCTATCAACCAATTCAACACAACCAAATAGGCATCTCAATATTGATGCCAAGAAAACAAAACCTTGGAAAAACATGCATCTTATAATTTTGATGCCACAGAATCACAACAAGACAATCCATTATTACCAATAAGCATAAATCTTTTTGTAATGACCTGCGTCACTACCAACACCAACACTTTAGCCTAAATAATTTCAACATAATTTAAAACTAAATTACAGGAAATTAAAGGCTAATTAAAAGCATCTAAACTACCAAGAACCTGATGTACGGCTACGAGACTCTGACTATATGCACTAGACTTACCAAAAGCTGCATGCTTGCACCTGCAACTTAAAAACCACAGAACAACACGCGTGAGTGACTAGAAAGTCACCTAGCATACACCCCACAAAAGCCTTGAAAACAAAACCAGGTTTTTCTCTTCAAAATCATTTTCACCAAATCCACCAAGCCTTGTAATTCGGGCCCAACTGGCCAATGCCACAAAGCATATTTCAAAACATTTATCTCTTTTTCTTCTGAAATCACAAGCACACAGGAAAATCATCTGTATAGCAAAACTAGGCCCAACTGGCCAAAACCACCAAAGTATAGGCCAAATTGGCCAAAATCTCAAACATAGGTTGCATTGGCCAAAACCAAAATCACACTGAGTTGTAATGCCCGACACCAAGCAACCAACTCTGGTTACAAGTAGCCATCGAGATGCACTACACTGCCACAAACCCGCCACCCTGTGTCGGAGAGAATCTGTCTCATAGTCCTCCCACCTGGTGAACCCTCACCATGCCAACCCCACTTGGGAAGGCTGTCCTGTCACTTAGGATACTACCAGGCATGGGACACGTGCACTACCCATCTTGGCCACCATAGGGTACGCCCTCTCAACGTCCACCACACGATACCTTGTCTGTGGGAGCGTCACACCTTGTCACCAATGGTATATTGAGTCTCAGTGCCCGAAAATAATTAGAGCATCACACCTCCAGGTCTAATCGACACCTCAAATCCACGGACCTCAACCTCGGCCTTGTGAACGACAGTCTAAGAATTTCATACCTCCAAGACTCGAAGAACACTTGCCTATAGTCTCTTGATCCCCAGCGTCAACTTGGGTGACGCACTTGACCACCGAGAATGTCGTCACATCCCTTGGTCTAAGCAGCACGATCCATAGTATCTTGGCCCACACACAAAAAGCACGGAAAAATCATTTTATATCTTTCAAAAATCTACAAAACTAGCACACCAAGTGTCCACATAAGACCACCACTGATGGCCCACAATTTGCCTTAATATAGGTAATACAAACCAATCCAGCAAAATCAACAAAATCACCTTCAAAACAGTACTCGGGCCTGATTTGGCATATTGAATAGGACTGGTCAACTGAACTGAGCTCAGCCCACCCAAAATGGTAGACTGAAATCCAAAACGGTCGCTCAAAATCCCTTGTTCAGTAGATCAAAATTAAATGGTCAATCGAACTAGGTCAGCTATCAACACCCAAGGGCCCAAAATAGTAGATCGAACGAATTTGGTCGATCGAAATAGGGACCAAGGGGACAATTCTAAAGCAAAAATGGCATACCATTTAAAAACAGCATACTGAATTCTACGAATTCAGTAAAAATGGCCCCAGCCCTAATCCAGCTCCTTGCCTAAGTGGGAGTGAGGGGCGAACCTACTAGTAAAAATCCACAAATCACGAATAAAACACAAGACATAGACGCATGAGTCTACTCCAAATCCACACAAACAAAACCATAATCCATGCACAATAGCTCAAGAAATAAAATCACAAAGCAAGAGGGGTCAAAAACGACTCAAACACACCAACCACCATCAATGGCCATAAATGCCTCATAATTCACCATAAATTTACAATAAATTCATAAACAGGTTATACACCTAGATTTCATGCAATCCTAGGCATTTACTACATTTTTCATGCATTCTACAAGAGAATGTGAGGTGTATACCTCACAACGACTGTCAGTGACTCTCGCCCAACTCTAGCCAATCATAGCCCTCCGACGATCCCCGACCTCAACCACGAGATCCACGCGCCTTTAGGATGACGATCGGAGCTCCCCGAGTAGACCCAAATTCCAATACTCCATCGCTCTCTCTCTCACTCACTCGCTCGCGTATAGGGGTGGAAGGAGAAGAAAAAGAAGAAGAAGAAGAAGGCGAAAACGGGGGTGGAAGAAGGAAGGAGGGGAAAGGAGGAGGAGAAGTGTAGGGAAGAAGGGTGAAGGTGGAGGGGAGATGTGCGCGGGGAGAAGGGAAGAAGAAGAGGAGTGGCGGTGAAGGAAGAGGAAGAAGGTGTCACGAGAAAACTCAACTCGACCTCTCGCATAAATACGCATGGTTGGTATTAGTTGCAGGCATGCACCGCTACCACTCAATGTGCACGCGTAGCTGCACGTCTTCCAACCACCAACTAGCACTCAACATAGGCTAGCCATCAAATAGTCTCACTCACACACCCACACACATAGGAGCAATGGCACAATGCCTCCACTAAAGGACAAGGCACAAAATAGGTCAAATAGTGGGACCCAAGTGTAAAACCACAGAATCACCAAAATGTCCTTACGTTAATAACACCTGCACGTTATAAAATTCATTAACAAGTGTATTTACAATTAAATGAATTTTTCGGGTGTTACACTTTTAAATATGCTTTTCAAAACCACTTTTCTCTTTTTAAACCAAAACCATATGCATGTTTGAATTCTCTTTATGTACACGTGAAATGGCTACTCTATGCCAAATCAAGTTCAAAACCATCACAAATCCACAAAACCACACTCACACACAGAGATTCGAAAACCTACCGTGTTGCTTGATGTCAAGCAATCAACACTGGCCCACAAGTAGTCGCCAAGGTACACTGCATTATAACTGTGACCATGCCGGTGGAGGGGGACCGTGCTCCCCACGTGATTGGGATCGTGTGGGAGTCGGTAGGGCCACGGCGATTCTGGTGGTTTCGAGGGTGGAAAAGAAATAACTCAAAAACACCAGAAACTGTGCGAAAACGAAAACGTGGAGTTGCCACCTAGTTTATTTAAAACGGGAAGACGAGGAAAACCGTATCAGAAAATCAAAACTCAAAATCGAATGCAAAATAAGATGATAACTCATAATTCATACATATTTTATTCCCATATTGCTTATTTTGTATATAAATAATATTACTCTAGGTGTTTTGTGCAAATTTTGCAAAACTTGAGGGCTTAGAAGGAATCTACAAAAAAAAAGAGGTAAAAAAATAATTGTGCCAGAAAAGAAGAGATTTTTTTGGAAAATTCTAGAACTATGTCAAGAGGTTAAACATATATTTTTCATGTGCCTAAATACTAGCAAAATATCAGTCAAACTGTGAAAAAAATTTAAGAAGATCCTGGATGACATGGACGCCTCCCAAGTGCCAAGATGCAGATCCGACGCCTCCCAACGCCTGCATTAGATATTTTTGACTTAGTCTTCTTTGGATAAGATTCTCACTTGTAAATATCTTATATTCAAAATTCAAGATTAAATTTTGTATTCATATTTGTCTCTAACATAAGCAAGTCATTGTAAGCCTATAAAAGGACTCCTTATGTAGATCTATGGAGCCCTAATCTAGGTTTTAGATTCTCTTTCTTTTTTTGTATTTTGGGAGAAGAGGAAGATCGTCTGTAATCTCAGATTCCATCAATAAAAGTGCATTTTATTTAATTATGTCTTCTATTTCTTTTCTCCCTTTCTTTTATTTTATTATTTTGTGTAATCATGTGTGATTAATCTTCTAGATCTAGGATTGAGATGAAGTTCATGTAATATTATATGTCATGATTAAATTGCTCTATGTTTTCTCTTTATGCTTAATGCTATGAATATGTGGGTTGGATGTATATTATATATATCATTCAATGCATCGAAAAACTTTGATAGATTAACATTGATTTCATCTTTTTATTCTATGCTTAGGGAAGATTTAATTGGGGGTTGTGTATATAATCTCAATTCCATCATTTGTCATTTGATTTAATTTGATTTCTGTATTTTTATTCCTTGACTTGATAGTCTATGGTGCATTGCATATAGATTATGCTTATTAAGATAAGAATCATTGAATCAAATTATTTAGATCAATCGGGAAACATAGAGTGGATTTAATCATGCATTTATATTTACATGAATGGATTCAAAAATCCTAGTTCTTCATTTATTCTGAATTTTTCTTAAGTGTTTAATCCTTAATCAACATCTCTCCATTTTCATCTCAATAACTGGTAATAAATCTTTGATTCTAAAACACTTTTATCTGTGGGATCGACCTATATTTGCCACGTACTACTTAGTACATCGTGTATTTGCAGTAATTAAATAAGACACATCAAGTTTTTGACGTTGTTGCTGGGGAACTAGTGTTTTAACCTCGATTTATTGTGAGTTATTCCTTTCTTTTTGTTTGTTTAAAAAAAACATCTACTTCGTTTTATTTTTTCTTTTTTAGAGACATTTCAGGAGATCTAGAACAGAAAAGGACAAAAAAAATAATTTCTAGATCAGAGGAAGCAGAGGCACCTCCTGGGCGGCTAGGTCAGGAATTCTTTCTTGATTTTAAATCATGATTTTTTTGGATTTTTCTAGAATCCTGATCTAGGATTTATATTTTGCTTCGATTTTTGTTTTTTCTCGATCACAAATTTAAAAGTCGAGCATAAACTTGAACCCAATAAAAATCTTTCATGACAAGATAGAAACATGTTCTTTAGTGCATACATCATATAGTGTGCATTATTTTTGAATCTTGTCAATTTATTTTGAGAGATTGTTGGAGGAAACGGTACGTATTTTCTTGCTCAATTCCTAGCATTTTAGAGCATATATTTAATAAGAAGAACAACTTGTTTGAGTATAATTATTTGTTGCAAATCATTTCAAAGTACCTAAGGGCAACACCTATAGCACAAATAAGGTGGGGATTTCATCACCCTTCCTTAGCCCACAAACAACAAAAGAAAGCATTAAGTATTGACCTAGGCCTAATTTAAAATCAAGTAGACATTGACCCCTAGAATTCGAGCTCAATAGGATAAGGGAACCAAAGAGTGAATCAAATTCAACATTCTTTTCCTACTTGGTGTCTAAAAAAGATGCTTCACAAGGCTACGCCTTAAAAGGCAAGTGGTTACTTAATTAGGTCCGTTGCTCAAGCACGAGGAGCCTCCCACTTCCTCCACTGATCTGGCCAATTAGGTCAAAGACTTTTGGTTTGAGAATCTCAAAGGTGAACTTAACAATTAGGAGCTGTCTAGATTTATGTCATCCATAGATTTAGGATTTGTGTGGCTTGTGTGATTAGGTTAGGCATCTTTCTTCTCTATCTTTAGTCTCCTCATCTAATTGGTTCTCTCTTCTGGTTTCCTCTCCTCTTCCTAGTTCCATTGTTTGAGATGAAGTTCATGTAATATTATATGTCATGATTAAATTGCTCTATGTTTTCTCTTTATGCGTAATGCTATGAATATGTGGGTTGGATGTATATTACATAGATCATTCAATGAATCGAAAAACTTTGATAGATTAACATTGATTTTATCTTTTTAGTCTATGCTTAGGGAAGATCTAATTGGAGGTTGTGTATATAATCTCAATTCCATCATATGTCATTTGATTTAATTTGATTTTGGTATTTTTATTCCTTGACTTGATAGTCTATGGTGCATTGCATAGAGATTATGCTTGTTAAAATAAGAATAATTGAATCAAATTATTTAGATCAATCGAGAAACATAGTGTGGATTTAATCATGCATTTATATTTACATGAATAGATTCAAAAATCCTAGTTCTTCATTTATTCTGAATTTTTCTTAAGTATTTAGCCCTTAATCAACATCTCTCCATTTTCATCTCAATAACTGGTAATAAATCTTTGATTCTAAAACACTTTTCTCTGTGGGATCAACCCATATTTGCCACGTACTGCATAGTACGCCATGCACTTGCGGTAATTAAATAAGACACATCAACTCATGCGAAATGGATTCGACGTATAGATCATTGCGAACCAGAGAAAGGGTAAGGACTCCTATTACCTGTGGGGAAGGTCTTAGGCACCTCCGCACGCCCGACGAGTCGGTCTTTCTCGATATCTCACTCGCATGCATAGAAATGTAGGCACTTGATGCCAGTTAATGGGGTTATATGGATGATGCAAGGGAAACAAATCATGCAGTTAAGGAAACAAACCAAACTAAAAGAGTAAGCATGATCGAATCGGGAAACAACTAGTAAAGCACAAGATGGAAATCAGGTAGGTCCACTGGCTAGGCTGGGTCGGAGCTACTCGCTGGAAGACCCGGGCATGTGCCACACACGCGTCGCTCGCGCAGCTCAGACGTGCATTCCCAGGGATGCTATGACCATTTGCCATCATGGCCATGCCCACAACACAAAGATACCACATCAGAGGGCCAACAAGATGCGATCGAAAGTGCGGATCATATAGGCTAAAATCGAAGATCCAACATGTGTGGAAAACTAAAACAATGGAAAACAAGTGCTTTAAGTAAATCAGAAGATGAAAACAATGCAAAGGGTAATAAAAGGTGCATGAATGACCTATAGTAGGACAAGTGACCTCAAATTGGTGGGGACCTGACCCTATTCATGCCCTTGTCCATACGTGCATGTGAGGCGCGCACCCGTGACGCACGCATGAAATAGGGTCAGGCCAGGCCTACCTCCTTCATCGCTTCCTCCCCGGAAGGCAGAGCATCTCCGGGCCTAGGGACACGTCTGGTAGCTTGGGAGGACCACCAGGATGAGATGCAAATGTCGAGCTAAATGTGAAATGCAATGAGCTCCTCTCTCCACCTCCGTCGTCGGCGTCAACGCCGACTCCCCTCCGGCAAGCCTATACGTGAGGTCTCTGGTGTGGGAGGTCGACTCGGTCGCTCTAGGGGATCAAGATAGAGGAAGGGAGACCATAAGACGTCTATGCCAGGCGCTCAAGGGTCGGGGTGACCTCATGTCGGTGATGATGTCCGTCGGTGGTGAAAATCGACGGGATGCACAATGCGTGAATAAAAACTTAAGAGAAACCACCTAGGAAGGATGCAATTGTGATATGCAATGCTCTTATGGAGACCTGGAAGGAAGTGTTTTCCTGAGAACGACTGAGGAGCATCGTCGAAGCCGACGACGATGGGTTCCTGCTAGGGTGGCTGGAACAATTACCTGGTGGAAAAGGACCAGTCAGAGAGGGTCGGGAGAGCTCGGAAGTTGGCTGGGGAACTCTTTTGGTGGTAAGGAAGAGAAATCTCTAGTGATTCATGAGTTGGGTTTCACTCTTCTCCGGTGAACACATTCTTGGGTTTCTTTGGCTCCTCTCGTGAATGCTTCCTCTGCTTGGCTGAAGGGCTCCAGACGGTTTTGGTTGGTGGCTCTGGTGGTAGGTGGAGATGGTAGGGCGTGAGCAGCTTTCAAGGGTGGCAGGAGAAGGCTCGTCGGTGCCGCTGTAGGCCTTGCGTGTCGGTAGAAGTAGCGCAGGATGTGGGTGGCTGAGGACAGGGCATGGGCAAGCTTTGGGATGTCAGGCACGCCAGGAGACAAGTCGACATTACGTGCACGACGTCGCTAGTATGAGGTACGAGATCGTACAATGAAAGCGACCAGTTAGGCAGCGCCCACAATGCTGCCCTTGCCCTAACGTGCACGGGGGCAAAGCACACGGGCTGGGTTTTATGTTTCGAGCTTAGTTGGTTAAGGGTAATTAGGGGTTTTCTGGGTTGGTTTAGGTTCACAGGCTTGGTTGGGGAAATCTAGGTCAGCCGTCCAGTTGCACTCTCTACCAGATCAATTTGCCAACACTGGCCAGAAACCGGGGTGTCTACAGATGCCCCTCCCTGAGCGAGGTTGAGGGAAACAAGACCGCTGCTCAGGATTGAGAGAAGACACCCTGTCTCGGTCAAGCAGGAAAGAAACTTGCTATTGGCCATAAGCCGTTTATCCGGTGGATGCACCGAAGGTCGTGACTCGCATGTCGAGGTGCATATGCTAATGCAGGTGGTGTCCCTCTAGAATGTCAAAGTGATCGTGTGCCGGAGCCAGGTAGGTATGCACATGATTTCGAGCGACGCGAGTGCTGGAGTGAATGTTGCTTATGCTAAAGTGTTACTGTGTTGTGAATGGATACTAATGAAGTGTGCATTGCAGATGTGTGATGTGCTAATGATGTGGAGTATGCCTGACTATGATGCATGTACTGTGTAGATGCTAGTTGGTACATGCATATGTGAATAATTGCTAGGATGCTTGATGAGTTGATGGACTCATCACCAGATAGTTTCGGCTATCAGCCTAAGAAAAGAGGGGTGTGGCAAGGCTGACGGGCTTGCCGACTGAAAAGGCGACTGGTGAAGGAAGTCATCCGGGTATTTGGGGATACCAGCCCAAAAGAAGGGGGCACCCTAGGTCCTGTTGGCTTGAACGGGGTCTTAGGGGACGACAAGATATCGTACTCATCAGGTCGACAAAGGAACAAGATAGAACCTAGTCACTGTCGCTATACAGATAGATTGGCTAGGAGCGGACAGAAAGGGGAGAGCTGACAATTTATTGGACTTGCCGGGCCGACAAAGAGAAAGAGGATAGAACCTAGTCACTATCGGTGTACAGACAGGTTGACTAGGGGCGGACAGAAAGGGGAGAGCTGGTAAGTTATCGGACTTACCGGGTCGACAAAGAGAAAGAGAATAGAACCTAGTCACTATCGTTGTACAGACAGGTTGACTAGGGGCAGACAGAAAGGGGAGAGCTGGTAAGTTATCGGACTTACTGGGCCGACAAAGAGAAAGAGGATAGAACCTAGTCACTGTCGGTGTACAGACAGGTTGACTAGGGGCAGACAAAAAGGGGAGAGCTAGCAAGTTATCGGACTTGCCGGGCCGACAAAGAGAAAGAGGATAGAACCTAGTCACTGTCACTGTACAGATAGGTTGACTAGGAGCGAACAGAAAGAGCAAAGCTGGAAAGTTATTGGACTTGTCGGGCCGACAAAGAGAAAGAGGATAGAACTTAGTCACTGTTGGTGTACAGACAGGTTGACTAGGAGCAGACAGAAAGAGCAGAGCTGGCAAGTTATTGGACTTGTCGGGCCGACAAAGAAAAACAGGATAGAACCTAGTCACTGTCGGAGTACAGACAGGTTGACTAGGAGCAGACAGAAAGAGTGAACCGAGTCGTTGCCAGGATACAGGCAACGGCTGGGAACCGCCAAGAAAGAGAGTGAACCGAGTCGTTACCAGGATACAGGCAATGGTTAGGAATCGCCAAGAAAAGAGAGTGAACCGAGTCATTACCAGGATACAGGCAATAGCTGGGAACTGCCAAGAAAGAGAGTGAACTAAGTCGTTACCAGGATACAAGTAATGGCTGGGAACTGCCAAGAAAGAGAGTGAAACGAGTCGTCACCTGAATACAGGCAACGGCTGGGAATCGCCAAGAAAGAGGGTGAAGCGAGTCGTTACTAGGATACAGGTGTAGACACCTCAATTTTCCTAATTTTACAGGACGAGGGTCTGGTGGCTAAGCTCAAACTCCTTAACTTGGGCCATTTGATTCATGGAGACCCAATTGGGCCCATGAAGGCCCACAAATGCCCTTTGGAACCTAATCGAGCCTATTTGGTCCCATAGAATTTGTTTAGGCCCACTTAGCCATTTCGAGGCCCATTCAGTTCATCGGGAGGGCATTTGACCCGTCTGGGCCTATGTGGGCCCACAAGGCCCGTAAAGGCCCATGTGGGCCTATGAAGCCCGTTCAGGCCTACTGAGCCCGACGGAGTCTGCCATGGACCCTAGATTCAAAATTGCTCAACCTACAATCTCTAAATCAAGCCCATTCACCCCATTTCATCAAATTCAAGCAATATCACATTTTTTCACTATTGACCAAAGTTCATACCAAATTATTTAAATGTTTTCAACCATTTCCATTTTCTCTACTAAATCCATTCTTCAGCGCCATCTGAGCTCAGTCAGCCACGAAATTGGCTTCTAATCCAACAACTGGGTCGAGTCTAGTACTCCCTTAATGGGTCAGGTAGCTTGGGCCGTTGGATCAGCTCTCG
>JAMKQA010026025.1:0-15947 GCA_024699735.1 Posidonia australis
AAGGTCCATTATCATTGCATTTACATTTCTAGCACTTTTAATGCATGTTTTCCGAGTTTTACAGAATGTTTCTACTGCATATTTTTCCAGAGTGCATCCTCTGATGTTTTGCTTTGCGTGGCTTTCTGTTTTTTGCCTCTGCATACTTTACTGGCCCACCTAGATGCACATTGGTGGCGCACCAGACTGACGCACCAGTCTAGCGCACCAAACAGGCGCAGTGGCCTGTTTTCACTAGCACGCAGCATGTTTTCATATGTTTTGCTTGCTTTGTCGACCCGATTTGCTTCTGGGATTTTCATATGGTTTTCTTCCTCGTTGCATTAGGAAGGCACAGATTTGTTTTCAGCAGTTTTCTTGCATTTTAGATTGCATTTAGGCATATAGAAAGCAAGGATGATAAATCGCTCAATACATTAGATCTTTGATCTTATATGTAGTATTATTGCATCAACTCTTGGCCCGGCACACGAGCGATATTTCTGAGCATTAGGACACACCCCTAGACATCATGCACCTATACTTTAGACACCACAAGCATTTGCATGGCATGGCATGGCATATCGCCCTCGGGCGTACAGCAAAGGCTGCAAAGCCGACATTTCATGAGCAAAAGAGAAATCAATAGAAGACTGATTTATCGGGCGTACGAGGGTGCCTAACACCTTCCTCGTACGTAACAGGGATCCTTACCCGCATTTCTGGTTTACGCAACCCCTTTTTTTATTTTCTCTGCATGATTTCTTTTCATGTGTTTTATGGTTTTCCTCGTCTTCCATTTGAATAGACTAGGTGGCGACTCCTGCATTTTTTGCATTTTTTTTCTTCTTCTTTTCTCTTTGCCGTGGCTTTGCCGCTTTTGGCACATATATTATTTATTTGTGGTCACCCCCGACGGCATGGTTACAATCACCTACAGCATTACCAACGAGACACGACGCCACTCTGAGAGGCGGCTGAAGCGGCAAGACCCTTAATTACTAGAAAAAAACTAAATAAATGGACTCGTCGTTGCGAAATCCTAAGCACGCAATTTTCCAGACCTAAAACAACACCTAAATCTAAAAAAAATGAAAATAAAAAGAAGGGAGGGATACTTACGTAACACGGGGGTTGGCTTAAACTAGGTCCTAACATGATCGTCGAAGAATTTGTGGATGCAGATTTGAGGGTGATCTTCGTGTAGATGATGTCGTGTCTACTCACGTCAACACCTTTTGTTCTGATCATCACTTGTCCTTTGCTTTCACCGGTTTACAAGACACCTTATGGGAGTTATTGAGATAGATGTGATGGATTTGAATTCTTGGTTTACTGGATCGACGACCGGAGGTCGTCCAAAAGTCTCCTCATGCTATGTAAGATCCTTCCCTTAAAAAAATAAGAAAAAAAGAGAGAAAATGGATTAGATTAGTTGTAGTAAACAAATAACAAAAGAAAAAGTTGAACATGCAACTAAATATTAACCCGAGGGTGGTTCCCTGCATGCATATGTCATAGGCTACTCTATGTCATGCAATGGATTTATGTAATAAAAAATGAAATAATTGGAAAATAATACTCCCTTCACCCTTGTACATTGTGGAGTGGATGAGGAAGTGGAGCCTACAGGTGGAGCTCTGGAGGTGCGCGTAGGCTTGGATTGAAAAGATCTCTATGGATCTAGGATGATTTCGACAGAGCTTCACCTGATTTCTCTCTCTAGGCAACCTCTCTCTAATTTCAGAAAGCCTCCCAGAACTCAAGGTCTGGGTGTCCATTTATTGGTAAGAGGACGACAAATCTCGTTAAAAATAAGTTAAGAAAATATCTAGATATTGAATCTGCTTGAAAATTCAAAAAATGGGATATTTAGGACTTGTCGCCGGTCCCACCAGTGACATATCAAGATATGTCGACAGTGGTAGCGGCGACAGGCTAATAGATCCTATTTCCCCATCCAAGAAAAGGCCAAAAACGTCTTTTACAAACTAGTCGTCGTTCCTTGTGGCAACAAGTTCTAAATATCTCAACGTTCAAAATAAAAATCCAAAACCGATTCAACAAATATCTAGCAACTGTAAACGACTCGTTTTGACCTTTTCAAACTCTCTCGAAATCGCTAGAATATTCTATAAAATATTTGAATTGAAAATCAAATTTTAAATCCAAATTCAAAGTCAAAATCACATTTAAAAGATAAAATCTCCAATAATCACGAGAATTATGTTAAATATATCTATAACAAATTCCAGTCTCGTAACTAAATAAATATTTGGAAATTAAGCATGTGTTGAAATTATCTTTTTAAATTAGAAATAATTCTAGCATTTAAAAGGTGATAATTAATATCATATCTCGTTTTTGAACATGATAAAAATATATGATATTACATCCATTCTTCTAGAATTTTCTGGAATTATCTGGCATTGATAAAGATTTATATGATATTCCATAAATATATAAGTATATAGAAAATCCTAGAAATTAGAATAATTATGGGAAAAGATCATGATAATATTTATAAATTCCCATATATTATATTAAAGCCTGGGATGACAAATTATCTTGAGAAAGAATTCCAAGATTTTCGTCGCCTATTCGTGTGGCAACGAGTCTAGTTGCCTGTACGTGTAGCAACTAAACTAGTCGTTTGTACCTATGGCAATGAGACTAATCACTTGTACTTTTGGCAACATCATGGTCTTTTTGCGTTCTACCCCTATCTTTTATGTTAAAACCACAAAAACTCCTTAAAAGTCAGAAAATACTCAAAAATCACATGAAATCATAAAAACTCCTTTAAGCTCAAAGTACTCAAATCTACCACCAACTTGAGTTAAATGAGAGTGTTAGCTCTACTATAGCTAGTGACTCACACCAAAACGTTCAAGAGACTCAAGCCTGCCACCAGCTTGAGTGGGTTAGCTTTACCACAGCTAACAACCTTGAACCAAGTAGAATCAAGAATGTTTTTAAAGAAAACATGAAACATCTAGAAGATAGAGCAGAATATCCCTAGCCTCATGATCTAAGGCGCCTCAAAGGTTCCTATCCTAGATGTTCTATGGGAAATGCAAAAATGGGATATCAACAAGAGGTATGAGGCTCTGCTTGCTCCGAGCACTGGGACTTGTGGTGTCAGCCAAACCCAAAGGTGAGAGACTCTGGTTGCTCTACGCATTAAGGTTAGGACATTAAGAGGACGGACCCTGTGTTGTTTGGCTAGTATGGGTAGTTGCATGTGCCCTATTTCTAGTGACGTCCTACAAGAGAAGACAACTTTCCTACATGGTTAGCATTTTGAGAGTCCTTCAATGAGGTTGGACTTTGGGTTGGATAGGCTCATTATAGGGTGGTTTGTCTGTGACAGTGCAGTTTGATGACTACTTGTGACCAGTGATGGTTACTTGGCGGCAGGCAACACGACACATTATTGAGAGTCCATCTGAGGAGGTTTGACTATGAGACTATAACACTTGGAAATTCATGACCTTGTAATTATTTAGTTTAATGAATTTTACTGTAGATGGGTGTTACAAACGCAAAGCCCATTTCAGTAATTTAGTGGCATTGTGCTTAGGCCTTGGTGTTGTGCCCTATTCACTTGTGTGGCACTGTGCTTGTGCCCCCATGTGTAAGCTTATTAGTGTGGAGAGGTGGATGCCTCATGTTTTTGTGGTTGGTGCGGGAGTAGTTGGTGGCTGGGGACGTGTGGTTGAGTGCATGTGTTTGATTCGTTGTTATTGCACAACCTTTCCCCCACCCATGCATATATAAAGGAAGAGAGTGGAGGTTTTCCGGGCACGACTCCTTCCTTCTTCTTCCCTGCCAACACCTCCCCTCTTCCTTTACGAGCCAGTAGGTGGTGGACGAGCTCCAAAACCACCTCCCCGCCCTCACGTCTTCCTCCCCCTCTTTCCTTTCCTCTTCTTTCCCTTTTCCTCCTTCCTTCCTGCGAGAGAGAGTGGTGAGAGAGAAGGAGTTTGGTCGAGCCTCCTTCTATCCCACGAGCTCCGATCTTCTACCCCAATGGTGTGACGAGCTCGTGGCGTGGCCATTAGGTGCCCGGAGAGAGGTGATCGCTAGGGGTGCAGTTAGGTCATCGATGAGGAGGTGAAACCCCTATGGACGTCCTAGAGGTACACACCTCATATTCCTCCTCTTGATTTACTTGAAAATGATGAAAATAAGTAGTTTTACATGAATTTAATGCTTGGTAGTGATTTTATGATTTTAGAGAATTTACGGTGAATTTAATGGCATTAAATGCATGCTCTATTACTGTTCATCCGTTTTGAACTCTCTGGCTTTGAATTTTGATATCTTGAACTACGGTCAATGGATCGTGGTGATTTTTGTACCAAATTGTAGTGTGTTTCCATGCCTATGTTTCCTGTATTCTTGTGGATTTTATGGTTGTGTGCGGTGGGACTGCCCTAGGCTCCCATTCCAGGCAATTTTTGGGTTTAGGGATCAACTGTGTTTTCAACAGATGGGGAATTCAACATGTCGTTTTGGATTCGATATGCCTGTTTTGTTCCAAATTGTCTCCTAAACCCAAAAATTGGCACACCAAACACAAATTTAGTTTGTCGATTTGGGTCGTAGGTTGATGGACCCAGGGCACTGATCTGGTCTACTGGATTAATTCGACGTGTCGAACCAGGGCCCAAGTTCAATCGACTAAACCTATTTCGGCCTAGCGAATCAGACCCCTAAGCCCATTGTTTGTGGATTTTAAATTGATTTTTAGTGATTTAATTATGATCAACTGGTACATGGATTTTGTGTAGATTTTGGGTGATATAAAAATGGTTTTGAAAATGATTTTTAAAGGGAAATATAGTGATGTTTTGGAAAAGAGTCTTTTTGTAGTTTTGTGGTGAACCAAGATACTAAAGAATCTGTAGACACCCCGATTTTAAGGTGGCTCGTAGATAAACTCTCTGAAGATGTTGCTTTGGATGTAGCAAGCTTAACCACTTTTAAACCCTATTTGACATTAGCCAGAGATCATTGCACAAACCTACTACAAGCCTATAGCAAGCCCGTGGCCCAATTAGCAATTCAGGCAGCTAGTGGAGAGCACCAATGCGAAGCACTAGATTGGAGCATCCAGCAGGAGCACCACAGTGGCGCACTAAGCTGGAGCACCAAGATGGAGCACCTTTCTGGCGCACCATCTTGGCGCACCAAGCTGGCGCACAACCACTTTTCAGGGTGCTGGCTGCTGGCTTTCCATCTTCTATGCTTGTAACCCACGCCTGCGGATATTCCTTGCGAATCTACGTAAGGCTGTTCGTTTTCAAGGTTGTTTGCATCCCATTGGAGTTACCTTGTTGAGATTCTATAAAAAGACTTCCATTGGCAACCTTTTTTTCTCTCTGGGCTGAGCCATCTACCATCTCTTGGTTAAGCCACTCACCTACTCTCAGCAACCTACTCTCGTTTCCAGAGGATATTCTCGCACTTCAGAGCATTCCTAGCGGATCCAAAGCAACAAGGAAGTCTTATATTGAGCCATCAAGGAGGGAACATCTTAGACAGGGTAAAATCCTTACCCATCTCTTTACTTAAGCTCCACATAATGCACTGAATAAAGCATGCAATGAACTGGATGTATGATCTGATAGTGATAATTTTCGTGTTGATTTTAGGATAAGTTGATTGCTCTTACATGTATATTTATAAGGTTTCTGTGTTATGTTAAATTCTGCATCATGTAGTCTTTATTTTATATATTGAATCATGATTCCATGCAAATACTAGCTGTGAATTGAGCTGTAAACATACTGTTTGCATGTTTATTATCTTTACATGATTGTTAATTTAATTAAATCATTGCATACTCCTTAGAACCTATTAAGCAGTAGTTACAACCCCTTAACTGATGCACATGCTTGATTTAAAGAGAAATAATAAGAGGACCTTTTATGCTTGCTTTTCATCATATTTCAGTTCTCTAGTATCTAAATAATTGATCTGGATAAGATTAATCTCAATATATCTCTAGCATCTGGCCTAGGTTCTGAAATCAGACTGTTGTCTGATTCATAATTTCTGGGGAGCACCATCCTGGCGCAGCTTCCTGGCGCACCAGCCTAGTCAGAGAGCAAATGACCAACTTTGCATCATGATCTGCATGTTGTTCTGGATTTTTTTGGACTCTGATGTCTTTGGTGTTTATTTTCCGATATGTTATTTCTTTATATGCTTGATTTCGCCTATGATAGCACTGTTTATAGAACTTTTGCATCTTGCATGTTCAGCCTACTATTGTAATCTGGTGAACTGATTGCCCCATGAACTCCTGTTTGGGAGGTTCTTATGCAACAGCCCATGATCCAGATCTGGATAACATGGTTGAAACGTATTGATTTTATTTAGCATAAGGGTGGTGTGGTCTTGTGTGAGGCATATAGCCCTTGAGCACAAGACCCATATTGTGTTTTCATGCTAGGTTTTTGTTAGATACTCATGATACATTTTCTAATGAGTTTGCGAGTTTACAAGATTTTATATTGCATGACATTAGGCTAGTTTACTGTCTGATCTTTGATTTTCTCTGGCACACCTTTCTGGCACATTAGTAGAGCACATAGGTGGCGCACCAGACTGGCGCACCAATCTGGCGCACCACACAGGTGCACCTGCCTGTTTTCCACTGCACACAGTAGCTCTTGGCATGGTGTTTAGAATGTTTTCCGATCTGATCTTCCTTTGGTTTTCTCTGGGTGTCTTCCTGGACATATCAAGATGACTCCACTCTGTTTTCAGCCATTTTTATGCATGATAATTCATGTTTTGCGTATAGTAAGGTGAGGATGAAAGTCACTCGATGTTGTTAGATCTTTGATCATATCTGTGCACATCCTTGCACCGATGCTTGACTCACCGCACGAGTGACCTTTCTGAGCATTAGGACACACCCTACAACCCATGCACCCATGTTTAGCATAGGGCACCACTCATATATAGCATTGCATTGCATATCACCCTTGGGTGTACAAAAAAGGCTGAAAAGCCGACATTCCATACAAATAAATGAGAAACCCATTAAAAGACCAATTTTCAGGCGCACGAGGGTACCTAATACCTTCCTCGTGCGTAACAGGGATCGTTGCCCATTTCTGGTTCATGTAGACCTTTTCCATTGGTTTTATCGCATGATTTGAATGTTTTTAAACGATTTTCCTCGTCTTCCGTTTTAAAATAGACTAGGTGGCGACTCCTGCATTGTTACTATTATTTTTATTATTTTGCCGTGACTTTGCCGACCCTCACACATTTGGCCTTTTGCACCAAGTATGAGACTGTCGCCGACATGGTTACAGGATCATGCTACCTGGACCAGAGAATGTGACGGCATTCTTTGGTGGTCGAGTTAGTTACCTAATTTGAGGTTGGAGACCCTTAGGCTATAGGCAAATGTTTGTCAAATCCTAAAGGTATTATACACTTGGATTGTCACTCAAGAAGTTGAGGCTAAGGTCCATGGGTTGAGATACCGTTTGGATCTGGAGGTATGACACTCTAGTTGTCATCGAGCACTGAGGCTCAAGGTACCATCCAATTGTGGAGGTATGACACTCCCATTGTCCTAGATACTAAGTTGAGGACACCGAGAGGGCGTACCGTGTGGTGTTGGCCAGGGCGAGTAGTGCACATGCCCCATTTTTAGTATCGTCTTGAGTGATAAGACAGCTTTCCTAGGTAGAGTTAGCACTTTGAGGGTCCTTCAAGTGAATGGAACACGTGACAGACTTGCTCCTCACAGGGTGACTTGTCTATTACAGTACAGTGGACTTTGGTGGCTACTTGTGACCAGAATTAGTTACATGACATCAAGCAATGTGACTCAGTGTGGTTTTTGGCCAATGTGGCCTATGTTTTGTGATTTTGACCAGTGAAGCCCGTGCTTCAAGGTTTTAGTAGATTTGGTAAATAAGAGGTTTTAAAAGATGATAAAATATTTGAAAAGAAAAGTTTGATTCCATTTTCCACATTTTCTCATGGGGTGTGTACTAGGTGACTTTTCTGATCACTCATGCATTCTTCTTGTGGTTTTTAGTTGCAGGTGTAAGCGAGCAGCATTTGTTGTTTTCAATACATATAGTTGGAGTCTCCTAGCCGTTCGCTATAGGTTCCTAGCAGTCTAGATGCTTTAATTAGCCTTTAATTTTCTGTAAATTGAGCATTTATTTATGTTTAATTTATTCAGACTAATGGATCTTAAGGGTACCGACCCAGGCCTTTAATTTCTTCTATAAATTGATCATTTATTTATGTTTAATTTATTTGAGCTAATGGATCTTGGGGCTAATGGATCTTAACGGATAGACTGTGGGCTTGTCCATGGAAGTGCAGTGGTGCTTCGACAGTTGCTAGTGGCAATGTTTGTGTGTGGTTGTTGTGGGTATGTTGTTTGTGATAGAGAGTATTCAAATACCATTAGTTGTCTATTCCACACAGAGAGTGTGTGGGTTTAGACAACGTGATTTTAAGTACTCAAGATAGTTGAGTACTCCGTGTTGCTTTGAGTTTTCAACATTTTGGTATTGAGTTTTGGATGCATGCTTCTATGGGAAGATGCATCAAGTTTCTATGCTTAGTCATTGTGGCTTCAATATTGGAGAAGTACAATAGACCTGGCTTTGGACTTGACTTAGCATAGAGTAGCCATTTCAAGTGTGCATAAAAGATTTCAAAATATGCATACGATTTTTGGTTTGAAAAGAGAAAAATAGTTTTGAAAGGCACATTATAAAGGATTCATGCTTGTTGAGCAATAGTGGATTACGTTGTCGTGGTTTTGTAGCATCTTAGTGAGATACCTACTTTCTATTGCTTTGGCATGGTTTTGGAGTCTAGCTTTCTTGTTTTGTTTTATGGTATTGTCTTGTAAAGTTGACTTTTGGTTTTGTGTTTAGGTGAGTGTGTGGTGGGTGACATTTTTAGTGGTCATTCACCTAAACACAAGTGTGCATAAAAGATTTCAAATATGCATATGGTTTTTGGTTTGAAAAGAGAAAAATAGTTTTGAAAGGCATATTTTAAAGGATTCATGCTTGTTGAGCAATAGTGGATTACCTTGTCGTGGTTTTGTAGCATCCTAGTGAGATACCTGCTTTCTATTACTTTGGCGTGGTTTTGGAGTCTGACTTTATGGATTTGTTTTTTGGTATTGTCTTGTAAAGTTGACTTTTGGTTTTGTGTTTAGGTGAGTGTGTGGTGGGTGACCTTTTTAGTGGTCATTCACGTATACTTTATTTTATATTTTGGTAGGTGCAAACTAGGAGTAGGATATCTTATTAGTACACATATAGAGGAGTCACTTCACCACAAATCGAAGATCTTGGGTAGGTAATGTAATTTATTTATGTTAGTTATAGCATTTAAATTTATGCATTTGGATTTAGTTTTTGTAATGATATGTGATGTTAAAAAAAAAGAAAAGAAAAATGATTTATTAGGTGTTGTAGTGACTAGGGTCCTTACAAATGTTGCAAAGGAGTCCAAAGCTAAACTTAAATTCTTTACTTGAGAATTTGAGGAAGTTTGAGAGAAGTGAGAGAATTGAGAATATTGTAATAGAGAATAGAGAGAATTGTTGAGAGTTGCGTGAAAAAATGAGAGGTAGGAAGGGATATTTATAGGAGAAATGGAAGAAGAAAAAGGAAAAAAACACAGCCATTGTTGGGTAAAAGTTATTCTAACGTTCACCCACTCCTCCCAACGGTTGGTTTGACCAACCATTGGGTGGGTTTATTTTATTTATTTTTTTAATTTCTTCCAGGCTAGCCCAATGACTGAGGCCAATTGGGCCTAGGTTGTCAAGCCTGGCCTTTGGGCCTAGCATGGCCCACAACTCAACCCAACCTTCCCTTAGGTCAGGTCGGGTCAGGCAAAAAATCAGGCCTAGCTAGATGGCCGAGGGCCGACCTGATTGACACCTTTACACTTGCTCATCTTGGGGTTATCATCTCTCATCGGCTACATCCGCATTTCCTTACATTTCCCTCAATTATTGTTGATTATATTAGTGAAGGAACATGTGCGATTTTTACAACATTAACAACATTTCTTGACATTTTAATCTTCTATAATTCTACGCTAGTCTTTTCTTCAATGGTTTCTTTCCTAACAATTATCTTCTTTAAAAGTTCTATAATATGTAGACTTGGAAATCAGACTAGGCCTATCAGGGCCCGAGGTCATTTCAGGCAGAGCTAGCCCAACCCTACTTTATTTCAAGTTGTGTTGAGCCAAACTAAAATTAAGAAACCCTCATCTTTAATATGGCCAACGACCCTAAATTAGTTCAAATTGGGATGGAATCAAGTCAATGTCAGGCCAATCCTAATTACTTTATATTAATTTTAAAATAAAAAAATCATTATTTAATAACTCAAATACATTGATAATACCATAAATGATTGATAATATCATAATAAATAAAAGAAAGGAAATAACAATACATCAAAATTAAAAAATAACTAATTACTCTAATCTTCTTCGTCACTGTTTGCGTTCCAGGCAGTTGAAGACAAAATGAAGCCATAGCATTTGCGATCTCATGCTTTCTATAGCTCTACACAATTTTTCATATGCCTATGTAGATGAGCCATTGGAGTATCAGGTTTGTACCAAAATTTACAATTACAATGGTTGTAAAAGTAATAAAACTCTTTGTTTTCATCTTTTTGCAAACATGCATTAAATCCAAATGCTATCTTTGAATCCATCACAAAAAGAAAAGAAATGTCAAAATTCAAAAGAGAAAGAAGAGTAATGAAGAAGAAAAGAAAAAAATGAACTAAGAAACTCTTGGAGACTTGGATGAGTGGAGAAAAAATAAAGGAAATGTCGTATATATAGGTAAAAGTGTGTTAAAAAGTGAATCCAACAGATATTTCTTGATCGTAATGTCTAGTTTTTTTAAACAAAAAATAGATATTGTAATGACCCCTAAGTCGCTACCTCTTAAACCTCACTACATTTTTCATTTTCATTTTATTTTTTATTCCAATTACAACTACACTAATTTTGAATTAAATCTAAGCATAAACAATTAAGCATATGTAATAGAAAATAAAACTAATAACTAAACAGTCAACGGAACCCTTGATGTATGGCAACGTGACTTTTCCTATGTGCACCAATAATAGCCTCCTACTCCTATCCTGTACCTATGAAAATACAAATCTCACATATGAGTGATCACTCAAAATGATCACCCAACACACACCACACAACTCAACAAGCTATGCCAGGGAGCAACCAAACTGTGGCATCTCACCTAGATGCCACAACACTACAATAGGACAACTCACTATTGCCTAGTAAGTAGTAAAACCTTTAAAATATGCCTTTAAAACCTCTTTTCTCTTTTTCTTTCAAAATCATATGCAAGCTCTTTCAAAATCCTTTATGCATACTTGAAATGGCTATTCTCACCAGATCAAGCCTAAAATCACATCAAACACAGACTAATGCTACACACTCTCTATGGGGACCAGACAACCAACGATATTTGAATACTCTCTATAGCATCTAAAACATCTACCACAACAACACACAAACTACAAAAGTTAGCACAGAGCCTTTGCTCAAAAACATGGTCTACTCTAGATCGAAGGCTAACTCTTTGATCGAGAAGCAAGACGAGATCGAGTGTTTCTTAAAATTCTTTTTCTATCTTATACAATGATGGTGCTTGTTTGCAATGCTAGGGGCCTCGGAAATAGGCCTACGGTTAGACAGTTGAGGTACATGGTTAATATATACAGCCTATCCTTAGTTGCAATTCTTGAACCTTTTATTAGTTGTGATCGTGGGTATGATATCATGTCTTCGTTGGGTTTTGATTTCTTTGTTGCAAGCAGTGATGGTAATGCTAAAGTGTGGTTTTTTTGTAAAAGTTATATTCAGACGCCCTCTATTTCTTCATGTAGCCAAGGTCTTACTATGTTGATCAAGTCTAGTCTTTCTCCATCTGAGTTGCTGGTCACTTTTGTGTATGCTAGTTGTTCTTATCAAGAAAGGAGTTTTCTTTGGGATAATTTGGGAGAAATTAATAGTTTGGGTCTTGATGCTCCTTGGACAGTGGTGGGGGATTTCAACTCAGTGATTTCTGCATCTGAGAAGTAGGGTGGGGCACCTCCTCAATAGTTGGGCATGGATGAGTTCTGGGATTGCATTGAAGGATGTTCACTTACTGACGTCAGCTTTGCAAATTTAGAGTTCACTTGGTGTAATAATCAGAGGGGGGAGAGTTGTATTCTTGCTCAACTAGATAGATGTCTTCTAAATGCTAAGGAATCTGATGTTAGTGCTAGAGTCAGACATCTTCCTCGTATTGCTTCTGGTCATGCTCCTCTTCTAGTGGAAATTTTTTTTCAGAATGATAGGGGAGGGGCTAAAGCTTTCAAATTCCTTGATGTGTGGTTACAAGATCCTTCATGTCTTCCTACCATTCGATGTTCTTGCGAATAGTTTGAGGATGATGGTGGAGATTTTCATTTCGTTGGTTTCTGAAACTTAAAAGGCTCATGGAGGTGTTACATGGATGGAGCAAGTCTTCATTTGGGGATATTTTCTATAAAGTTAGGATGGCTGAAGATGAAGTGAAATCGGCTCAGGAGATTGTAGATAGTGCATTTTTTGAGGAGGGTTTTCTTCATTTGGTTCAGGCCAACCAGAATCTACATGAGACTTTACATCAAGAGGAGATGTTTTGGTGCCAGAATGCTCGATGTAAATGGCTAAAGGAAGGTGACAGAATTACTTCTTTTTTCCATTCCAATGTAAGAAGCTAGAGACAACGTAGCTTTATTCATGCAATTGAGACTAATGCAGGTGACTGGGTGCATGATAACAACACTATTCAGGATGAAGGTATCTTATTCTTTGAAAGGCTATTCTCCCCTGAGGGGAATACCATTGATGAGAGGTTGCTCAACATCATTCCCAAGGTGATCTCCCCAGATGATTCTGCTTATCTTACAGCCATTCCAAATCAAGATGAGGTGTGGAAGACTCTTCTTTCTATGCCTCCTCAGGCAATTGCTGGTCCATATGGTTTTTCTTTGAAATTTTATGTGGGTGCTTGGGAAATTATTAAGGATGATATGCTCCAATTGATTAAATATTTCTTTGTGAGAGGTAAAATGCATAGGAGTATTTCTACTTCTCTTATATGTTTGATTCCTAAAGTTGCCCAACCAACTAGTTTTGCACAGTTTAGACCGATTAGTGTGGGGGAATGTTATTTCGAAGGTTATTTCTAAATCATCAATAACATATTGGTTTCTTTCTTTCCCAAGATGATTAGTGAAGAACAAGCTAGATTTGTTAAAGACAGGGACATCTTTGATCATATACTGCTTGCTCAAGAGGTTCTTACAAATATTGACAAGAAATGTAGAGAGGGTAATATTGTATTCAAACTTGATCTTCTTAAGGCTTATGATAAAATGGAATGGTCTTTCCTGTTTGTTGTTTTTTGGAGAGTTGGGTTTTCTAGACGCTTCATTGAGATCATTAAGTGGACCTTGAATAACAACTGGTTTTCTATTCTTATCATTGGCTAACAAAGTGGTTTCTTTAAATCGTCCCAAGGTCTCAAACAAGGAGACCCTTTATCACCATCCTTGTTCATTCTAGCTCAAGAGGTTTTTAGTGGAGGACTTGAGCTTCTCTTTGAGGATGGTAGTTGTCAACACTTTGCCACGTCAGGTAAAGGACTTGCACCATCTCATCTTTTCTTTGCTGATGATGCTCTTATTTTTTTGTAAAGCTTCCATACGCTCTATCTCCTCTTTAATGGATTTTATCATAGATTATGAGAGAGCCTCTGGTCAGCGTATGAGTAGGAATAAATGCATGTATTTCTATCATAAAGCCCTTCTCCCTAGTGAGCTTGTAGAACAGATTATAGGTTTTTCCAAGGGTTCTTGGCCTCTTTAATATTTAGGGGCCCCTATTACTCTAGGAAGAATATATTCATCCTATTTCATAGGTTTATTGGAGAAAATTAGGGGTGGTTGACTGGTTAGAATACCAGATTCCTTTCTATGAGTGGCAGGTTGATCTTAATCAAGCATGTTCTTTCCTCTATTCCTATGTACATCCGTGCTACTATGAGAGTTCCTTTAGGCGTTTTGAAGCATATTGAGACTATATTTTGTAACTTCTTCTGGGGGTGGCGTGAAGGTAAACGAAAGTTTCACTAGGTTAAATGGTGTTCTTGTGTTACTTCTTTTTGTGATATGGGCCTTGGTATTCGGAATTTGCATGATGTGCATTTGTTGTTTAATATCAAAAGCTGGTGGAAGTTGTTACTCAAGGAGTCTCTATGGAGTAAATTTTGCTATAGTAAATATAAGTTGGGTGTGTGTGGATGGTTCAGACGTCACTCTTTTGCTTCTTTGAGGTGGAGAAAACTCATGGAGGTGGTTCCGTAGGTAATCTCCAATTCTAAATGGCTTATTGACAAAGGTAAAAGTTCTTTTTGGATGGATAAGTGGTGGACTTAGGGCATTCTATTTGAAATGTTGGGGGTTTCTACAGGGATTGATTTGAAGGTTTCTATTGCTGATGTTTATCATCATATTGATTTGTTTATGGAGGATATTGGTGTTGAATCCACACATACTCTTCAAATGTGGAGGGATCTTGGCAACCTTCAGATTGACCCCACGGGCAATGAAGACAAGCTTATTTGGGAGCTTTCTACGAGTGGCCTTTTCTCTATCCAAAGTGTCACTATCTCCCTTCACTTGAATTGGAAGAAATCCAAGTTGGCATGTTATATCTGGTCTACTTTGTTGTCGTCCAAAGTTTCTCTCTTCCTTTGGATACGAAGGTGGAAATGGGTGGCTATTGACTCCAATGTGCAATCCAAGTCAGTTGCTCTTGTGTCTAAATACAATTGTTGTTTACAAGGGCATAGTGAGACAATGGAGCATAGAGTAACTTAGCAGCCTTTCTGTGGGTTTTTTTGGGGGATTTGTTGCAGGTGCCAATTTTACATGATCTAGTTTCTACTATTATGAGCTAGGTGGAGGTGGCTAGCCCTTTGTCTTTTCATAGAATGCTTATTGGCCTGCTTCTGGGTTTTATTTGTTGGCATATTTGGAGGGAGCGTTGCCCTTAAATATTCTCTTCTAAATCTTTATCAGCCATGCAGGTAATTTCATTGATTGTTGCTAACTGTAATTGTGTTCTTGAAGGTAAAAAATTCAAGTTCCATGGTGGGGATACGTCTGGCCTCTCTAGACAAGGCTTTGTTGTACTTGATACTCTGAAGACGTGGTACTCTATTTTAAGATGGATTCCTCCTAGGTTTGGGCTCAATGGTCATGTGGATGGCTCCAGTACTTCATCTTCCTTAGGTGGTGGAGGGATTGTTTGTAGTGTGGTGGCTTTGTGATGATGGCCTTCTCTCATTTTTATGGGAATATTTCCAATAACGAGGCTGAAATGAGGGCTGTATGGGACCTCATTCGTTCTTGTAAGGATGCAGGCGTGTCTCTCTCTTATGTTGATTCAAACTCAGAAGTGGTTATTAGCATGATCACAAGTAAGGCAGCTGTAGACACCCCGATTTTGAGGTGACCCAGGAATGAGTGTCCCTATGTTGCTTTGGATGCGATCAGCCCTTAAACCAAGCCCCAAACCCATTAACCAGAGTCCAGAATTTTGTGAGGTGGGTGGGCGCACCAAGGTGGCGCACCAAGGTGGCGCACTAAGGTGGCGCACCAAGGTGGCGCACCAAGTTGGCGCACAAAGGTGGCTCACAAAGCAGGCGCCCAGCTCTGGCTGCTGACCTTCCATCTTCCGGGCTGTTACCCTTGCAAACGAATATGCCAACGAATATTCGAGGCTTTTCATTTGCAAGACCCTTGGTTTCTCTTGTGTAACCTATCCCTGGATCCCTATAAAAGGAGCCCCATAGCAGCCAT
>JAMKQA010026026.1:0-11156 GCA_024699735.1 Posidonia australis
TCTCATCCTCTTCTTGAATGTTTATTAGTTGCATAAGTACTGAATCTTGATTAAATTTAGTTATTGATATCCTTTGTATGCAATTAATATTAAATTACGAAAAGTAGTAAAAGTAATTCTAAAATTGATAATTCTCTATTCACCCCCTCTCTAGAGAGGCCTTTCGATCCAACAATTTTTTCCTTGCAATACCTAACGTTACTAAATTGATTTTGTGAGGACATTTTCTCATAATGTGCACATGAAATATTTTGCAAGGACATAATGAGAACATATTTCCTTTCCATGTCATCACTATCTCCTCACCATATGCTTGCCATGTTATCGCTAACATTATGAAAATATAGTTGTCATGCTAGAAAGCGCAAGGACAATGCGAGAACTTGTCCTCGTTAATTTTGCAACAGATAACCAGACCGACAAGGATGATGCGAAGAAAAGTCCTTGCAATGTCCTTGCGATTTCTAGGCAATCAAAAAAAAATAAATCAATATCATCAATGATTGAAATTACCTGAATATATATGCTCAAATTTCATTCAAATACATTCACAAATATACTAAATCACATATACATTATACATCCATGCATTTTATAAAGAAGTACGAATTAATATTACGTGAAATGATTTTACAAATCTATTTGTTTACAATACTAAAATGATTTTACATATTTAATCATAACAATATAATACAAGTCATCTTCTTTTTTTAATGACTTACTTTCCTTTATCTTTTGAAGAAGATTCATGGATGGAATGACACTCACGTATATACTCGTCGTCGTCACTTGACAAATTAACCTAACCGCATACTTGTCTCCATATCTTTTAATCATAAAAAAACAAACTTACAATATGTTATGATAGATAACTATTATATTTTAAAGTTTAATTTAACATGACAAACGTACATCAAAAATTTCTAAACTATCCGAAGTATTTATTTTACTCCTTATTTCTTTCCTTAATTCTAAACGTATTGTCGTTGCCATGTTTGACAACTGGGAACAAAAAAACTCTTGATTCAGTGGGGCAAGAGCCTGAGTCAAATATTCAAAATGCACATTAGACGTCGTAGGAGAACCAATAGTAAATTCTTCTGAGTGGTATGAATGAAGACTACCCAAGCCTTTCTTTTTTGACAAACTACTCATGCTCCTTTCCTTTGAAACTTACTTCCAAATTTTCTTGTCAAACGTCATGTGTTCACCAAGATTTCTCTCCCCATATTTCTCTTGGTACATTTTAGTATAACTATCTTGTAAAAATAAACACAAGAATTTAGTTAGAGATAATAAAAGAGAAGTCTATATTATTAAAGTAAATTTAATTCTATGATAATACTAACAAGAGTATCCTTCGCAATAGGAGTTGACCATGCCTGTTTCACCCCTCTAGTGTGGGATGTAGTCCAATATTCTGTCACTGTAGGTTTTCTACATAATTGAGTGATCTGTAATAATTGAAACGTACATTACTAATTTAAAGGACATCCTATTTACAATTTATTAAAATTATGTTCTATTATACTTACCAACTCAGCATGAAGGTCCTTATGGCTTTTGGATCTATTTGAGTGCAAATTTCTTACTTTTCATAGTTTATCTTCCCCATCACGGACCTTCTTTAGAACTTTGCATATGTGGCAAAAAAATCACAAAGTCTATTGCATCTAATTTTAACATTAAACAACAATATATATGTTAATTACTAAATATACAACGATAAACACAACTATAGTTTAATATAAACATTAATTACCTATCTTTTGTACACTAGGGTAGTGGAAATGCCTTGACTGCCTGATAATCATCATGAAACTTAGAACATTTTGCCAATACATCTATCCTTGTCCTTTAGTATATATCGTTCATTCTTTTTTTATTTTTTTTATTGATTTTATAAAAGGAACACGATAATCCTCTTTAGTACACCTAAATGAAAAAGTAAACTTGCTCTATATAAATCCAACATGATTGCTAATTTAATATACTGATAACTATAAAGATTACTTATTACCAATAGGATATCAAACATTCTTTCCTACTCATCTAGACACAAATGTGTCCATTGGTACTCAATAGTTGATGCGTAAGATCTAAATATTATTGTGATCTCATACAATATCCTATTACTCTTCTTGTAGGTGCTTCATTAAAATCAAGTTAAATACATAAAATAGGTGTTAACTAACAACAAATTAAAAAAAAATGAGTTATCCATTTGACATCAGCTCTAGAAAAGTTCTAGGTCCTTAAGAAACTTCAGCATTCTTTCCTTACTCTTGTTGTTCTTGTTAATTTTCACAGAAATTGCACATGTCAATAAGTATAGTTAATATTAAGACTTTAAAACTATAATTTCATTCTATTAATTACCTGCAGTTGGGGAGGAAAAAAAAACAACTCATGTCAATAAGTATAGTTAATTCCTACTCTGTGGTGTAGGAGGGGAAGTGAGAGGAAGAATTAAAGTAATTGGAAGTACTTGCCTTAATGGAGGTAATGATACACCCTCTGAGTACATGTACTCAATCAACTGAGTGTTCGTAAAAGTAATAGAAATGATTTCTTGATTCTCTAATGAACCACATCTACTGGATCTATTAGAACTTTAACCTGACCATCTAATACTGTAAATAATACATAAAAACATTCAAGTAAGATTTATTTAATTTGCTGTAAACAAGAAGCCAATCTAAAAACTACAAGTGAATTTAAACAAAGAGCGTAGTGATACTTACAAGCATAGGAGCGTTGACAATGTTGAATAAGAATGTCACTTCTCAGTCCTGCACTGAAACGTAAGAATCATAAATGTGCACCTTTTCAATCTACTCTCAGCTATTACAGTCAAATTTGTACAATGACCATCATCTTATATATAATAATTTAAATGTTCATCCAACTTGAGCTTAATTACGTCCTGGTCAGTCAACCCTACATATGAATTCAGTTATTGAGCTTGATTACCACCTAGCCAGTCAACACTATATATATGTATTTAACTGAATCTAAAAGTATTAGCTGCGTGATGGAAAATCGACTGTGTACCAGTTAAGTTTTACTGAAACTTTTTGTATATTTTGTATTCTACTACCAACTATGAGATGTGAGAAACCATGCATGATCCCTCTGCCCATGCCAAACGGAAACGGCTAGTTGCAAAGGAGAAAAGAGCAAGTGAACAATTTATCCATGCACATTGCCTGTGCCGAAGGAAAATGGCACTAGGACTACCTGCAATTTGCGGCATCCACTTGGAGTAGGCACAAACACAATCACATGCATATATAAGTCATTCTTGAGCTAAAACCAGACCCATTAGATATGGTAGTAGCATTAGACGGTTATGCCTAGCTGTTGAGAATACATTGAGTGCTTTCGTGGTCCCTGAAAACACCCAGCTCCCCAACGCAGTGATTAGTAGCATTGGCCTTCAAAACCAATAATGGATCTGATGTTTTAGCAAATGCCCCAACCATAGTGGGGAAGCTTAAAGCTTTGAAAGTGAACTAACAACACGCAGATAGGAAGGAACTGGAGCTGTCGAGTCACGTTGAAAGGTATTGCGCGCTCCAAACACCAAAGATATGCAGCTTTCAAGTAAATTGGGTAGCTGAAGACTCCACAGGCGATAATAAGAGTATTCTGTATTCCTAAACTCAAAAACCTCTTCTCTTTTCTAGCGACCATAGCTTTCTTTCAAGGATATATTGTAAAGACAGTAAAAAGATAACGGTATTTTTTTTCCGCTGATCCAAGTTGAGGATACATAAGTGTGTGCAAGGAGAATACGTAAGTCTTGTGAAAAAGATAATGTTCACATTATAATCTTGTGTTATCTCATATTTTTGTGCAAGGAGAATACATAAGTGTATGTAAGAGGTTGTGAAACTAAACCAAGTTGAGGAGAATACATAAGTGTCATTTGATTTTTTAGTGTGATGAGAAATTGGGTACAACCAACACATAGTGAAGTTCAAAAACGCAACTCCAACAAGCAATACAACGCTTAGTGAAGAGATTACAAAGCAAAATAAAGAAGGAATACACAAAAATGATAAGAAAATCTCCTAGTCTTTATCATTATAGTCAACATTCTCTTCTTGTTCATTTTCTTCATCATCGTTTGAGCCATTGAGTTAACTGAACTCACGGGTTGATATCATGGGTCAGCCTCACGGTCTGGTGTCGCGATCTAGCTCTACGGAGCGCTTTAGTTATTTTAGTTGCGCCAAGAACAATTGGTGTCCTGTAGTCATGCGTGGATTGGTTGGCAATGTAGCAGAGTCGTTGCAGTCTCATGTGGTGGATTTGTTGGTGAGGTGGAGGAGTCATTGGCGTCATGCATGGATTGGTTAATGTTTGAGGAGCGGTTGGCCATGGGATGTGTTGGTGAGCACACACTCACCTACCAAGGACAGGCGGCTACATAAGGAAGGCGAGATGTCTCTTGCAAGCCACCACCCTCCTTTGTTTTTCCCTCAAAGCACCGATTGTCCTCCTCCTTCTTGCTTTTCCACATGTTCTTCTTCGTCCTCCTTCATCTTCCTCTTCTCCTCCTTCCTGCCTTCAGACGAGAGAGAGAGAGAGTGTGTGTGTGTGTGTGGTAAGTGAGAGAAGGTGATCGGCAGTGGTTTTCTCTTGCCGGTGCTGAGGTGGAGAGGTTCGGGTTGATGCCTTTATAGCTGTGTGAGCTCAAGGTAATCATGAGGAGCTCTAGAGTGCATGGGGTGGCCGACAGTTCATGTGGTGGTCGTTGGTAGTGGGTGCATAGTGAACTTCCAAGAGGTGCACATCCCAAAACTTTGCTTTATTTTGTATAAAATTAATATGGTTATATTCCTTGTGATGTTCTAAGCATGATGGAACTAGTTTCACGATTTTTGGTTGAAAATTGGATTTTTAATCGCTGTTATCTAATTCTAGTTGATACTATTCACTCGAGCTTTCTTCAGTGGATTTTGTGAGTCTTATTGCATGAATTTTGGTTCCGATAGAAAGCATGCTTGATTTCTAGCATTTTGGTATATTATTTACTAAATTTGGTTCTGTGTGAATTGAGATTGGTTTTGGGGTGGCCGTTGGGTTTCCTCTATGTTGTAGGCCGTTTGACCTAGGTAAAGGGGACACCTCATGGGCGAGCCTCACGGGCTAGTCCCATAAGTGAGCTATGTGGGTGGGCCCTGCGGCTCTGGGGTCCAATTCAGACACTGATTTTAGTATTTTGATGTTTTGGTTTCTGATGTTTTAAATGCTGAAATGGTGTTTAGTTTTATGGATACCCTAGCGTGCTATATGGTTTTAAAAGATAATGTGGTAGTGTTTTAAAAAAAGGATTTCCATGGTTTTCTGGTGTGGTGGGCCAACATACCAAAGGAACATATTGTCTGGACTAGGGAATGTGATAACATTCTGAAGTAGTCGAACACATCACTTAGGTTGAAGTCGAAGACCAAAAGACTGTAGGTAAGTATTCGTCGAATCTTGGAAGTATGATACTCTTGGATTGTCATTCATGAGATCAAGACTAAGTTTTGCAAGTCAATGTGTCGTCCGGACCTAGAGATATAATACTTCAGTCACTTCGAGTACTGAGACTGAATGTATCATCCAAACCTAGAGGTATGAAACTCTAGTTGTTCCGAGTACCATAATGTAGACGCCAAGAGTGTGTACCTTGCAATTGTTTAACCAATACTGGTAGTGCACGTGTCCCATTTTTTGTTGTCCTGAGAGAAGACAACTCACCTAGGTGTAGGGTGAGCAGACTTTACTAATGTGTGGTTAACCATGGAGGATCTTTTAGGTGGAAGGAACCCATAACAAACTTGCTCCTTGCAAGGTGGCTTGTTTGTGGTAGTGTAGTACACTTCGGTGACTGCTTGTGTCCAGAGTTGGTTGCATGGTACCATGCAACACAACTCAAGGTGTGTTTTTGGATGTAACTATGTAGTTTTCTACAAGTTTTGGCTAATAGGGCTTGGTTTTAAGGTGTTGATGATTTTGGTGTTTTTGGTGGCTTTTCAAAGAATAAAATTGTTTTGGAAATTGTTTTAAAGCTTGATTTGTTTTCTAATCGTAAGTTTTAGTCTAGTTTCTCATGATTTTTGAGAAGTGTGTGTTAGGTAACTTTCTAGTCACTCACGGATGTTTTTCCTGTGTTTTTCAGTTACAGGTACAGATGATTAGTTGTGTAATACTAGTGTATGTAGTTTGGAGTCTCCTAGTCATTCACTGTAGGTTCTTGGTAGTCTATATGCTTTTAATCAATCTTTAATTATTTTGTAAATTAGGCATTTAATTATATTTAATTTTAATTAGGATAATGAATCTTGGGAGTATTGATGCGGGTCATCACACTTCCCAAATTTAATATTTGAATAACCTCGCCACTGATGAAGCACATCCTCCCTAGATAATGGAAATGCTCAAGAGTGCCATCAAAACTATCTTTGTTTTCTCTCCATGGATGGTTGATGGACAAAAAACAATGGTGTTTCGTCTAAACACACTTATCGCTACATGTAAGATAAGTAGAACCACATTCAATGTGGCAAGAAGGGCATGCCTTGTACCCTTTGGTGGCCCGCGAGACAACATATCATAAGCAGGAAAATCATTAATAGTCCACAATAAAGCTGCACACATCTTGAATGTCACTCTACTTCTTACATCATATGTGTCCATGTCCTCTATTCATAAGATCTTCAACTCATCAATCAATGGTTGAGGGTACACATCAATGTCATTGTCAGTTGACTTAGGACCATTAACAAGGGTTGACAACATAAAGTAAAATCGATTCATCATTAACCATGGTGGGAGGTTGTACATCAATAAAACTGTTGGCCATGTACTCCAAATACTACCTATTGTCATCTTGAATGAACTAAATCTATCACTTGCAAGTTCCAACCATAGATTTCGAAATTCAATGCTAAAGGAATGATGCTTTTTATCAAAATGAGGATAAGCAATTTAAAGAATGACTTGTTGCTCAACTTGTTTAGACATTTGATTTGGAAGACTCTAACAATAAAGGAAAGTTTGGAATACTTTTTACATCTGTCGTACACTGGTTTCTTAGCTTCTTCCATAATCTCCTCAAACTTTTTAGCATACTTATCTCACTCGTGTCGACGTGGACCGAATGCCTCATTTATCTTCCCAACCATATCGTCTATTGATCTAGTAACTGTAGTGTTATCTTTGTCCAACCTATACCTTTTTTGAGATTCTCCATGAAAATTTCATTCAGTATGATCCAAAGAAAACCCTCTTTTAAGATATATTATTTGATATTGTCTCATTCCTCAAAGAACTTATTCTCACACTTCCTACAAGGATATTTGACTTTTGACTCTTCATCTTAGATGTTTTCTTATTGCATGAAATGTGTTTTGCAACGGAAGAGAAGAAGGAGAAGAAAGAAGACGAGGGGGAGTACCTTCAATTGTTGATGACCACCAGTTTCTCAATGGAGATCAACGACGTCGGTGGAGTTGGGGACTTGACAAGTGGGTGGATGTAGGACCCCAATTTCTTGGAGTTGTGGTGCAACAGAGTGATGGAAGATCACTACTAGTGGCGTAGCACAAGAAAACAGATGTTACGACACAATAGATCAGATGTTGCGACACGGTGGAACCAGTTAAGCAGCAACGAGGAATAGGTGCTATCGAAGTAGCACAACAGAACTAATGTCATGGAGGACAATGGAGCTCTGCATCTTGATCGAAAGAGAAGACCGAAGCTTTCTTTACATCGATAGAGGACATTTGTCTAGGGAGAAGGGAGAGGGATCGAGGAAACGATTTTGCGTGGGATTAGAGAAATTAAGAGAAGAGGGTGTTGATCGGAGTAAGGCGTTGATATTTGGAGTACAGGAGGAGAGAACTTGGCAGCACTTTTTAGGTGTGGGAAAAGAGAGTTTCGTGGAATTTGCTCCTAATTATTTTTTAACCCCAATTCTGTCAGATTGAATCGTCAATTAAAAGATACATTATTGATGATTTTGGTAACATTCACTTCTAAACACATCCACCTTAATAACATTCACTTCTCAACAATTAAAAGAGTAATTTTGAAAGCTCATTAATGTTACTCGCTACCTTTCCTTCTTCTCTCAAGATAATAGATTTTCAAGCTGTTGATCACAATGCGCTGGTGTGGATGCCTTCGACTTCTTCTTTGTTGTGTCACATTGCGTTTAATTCTATCACATCCCACGCCATACTTAATTTCAACAACATTCACGTGCTTCGTCCATTGTTTAATTTTCAATTCCTCCCGTAGCGGCAAATCTTTAATCTCGTAGCGTCTGATTGTTGCTTCTCCTTTCGTCTGCCTTCGGAGAGTCGTCTATTTATTTGCATGGCCTTCGCAATTCATTTCGTCCGATCCTCTATTGCGGCTCCCTTCGTCTGCACGCATCATTTTTCTCATCGTAATACAAAATGTACATTGTTAATACAGCTCTAGGCATCGGAGAGGTTGAAACAAAAATATTATCGCTTTCCACTTAGCAATAATAATAATATGATAGCGTACAAGACGACGACTAGCCTTTGTATTTTAGTCAAAAGCAGGGCATGCATGCTGTGTCATGCACAATCGTATTGATCCTAGAAGTTTTTCTTGGGCCCAGAACATGAGAGGCCCACGTAGACGTAGTAGTTTATTCTACTTATAAACTGACATAATATTTGTAAGCATAAGTATCAAGATATATTGGAAATCATAAATTTAAGAAGTTTTTGCTCTACTATTAAATATAAGTTTATTTGGTAACTTTTGAATAGCAATTCTTCTTGTAAATGTCCTTTCCTTTTTAAAAGTACATATCTTTTCTGCAAATGGAGTTGATGCTTTGTTAAACATTTTATCTTGGCATTCTTCTCTACTTTGGCAGCAATTTAGAGAACATTATCCAATGATTTTTCCTTTTCTGAGATACAATGTGAATAATGGTAGGAAGATATTATTCTAGTATGATTATTAGGGATCTAATTATCCTAATCAGATTTCCAAGGCCGAACAACATTTCTTTAATTCTAATCAGATTTCAGAATCAGAAGTTGCCAGATTTTATAGGGTTTTAAATTCAATCCAGCTTACTTAAATAGAAGATGAAATTTCATAGCATCTTACTTGTAATTCTGTATTTTCTATTAAGAATTGTTATACAATTCAAAATGATAGAGGGACACAGGTCCTTGTTTAAAAATTCCATGTGGAAGAATATAGCACCTATGAATGTTAAGATTTTTGCTTGATTAACTTGTCATGATAATATTGATACGTTGAACTTGGTGGATTTTTTAACTTCTCGAACAAGCTCTCGCGAAAATCTGTGCGATTTTCTGTGCCCTAGCGTTGTGTGCTTTGCTCCTGTGTGATGGCGTCCGATCGTCGCCCCTCTGGTCGTTTGCCTTACAACCTCCGCTCGCACAAGGCTCTTACGGATGGCGTGGCTCTTGCTGAGAGCCCCTCGTCCGTTAAAGCTCGCCGTCGGTCGGTAACTCTTCTCTCCTCCTCCCCGTCGACTACCCTGGCTTTGGGTAGTCGGAAGAGGAAAGCTACTTCTCTTTCTCTTCCAGACACGGACATCTGTGGTCGGAGGAACACTTCTCATCCGCCCACTGAGTCCCGGCGGGGTAGATCCTCCTTGGTTGTTACCCGATCTACTAGATCTGGTGTTTTGACGATTAAATGTGGTGATATTTCTTATTTTAGCCTTGATTCCAAGGTTGCTGCGAATATTTTTGTGGACTGTCGGTATGTTTGCAAGAGTTTACCACCGATCTGGCTGTATTCGATGGCTATTTGCTCTTTGAGTTTGGATATTTTTGCTCCAAACGGTTCAGTGACTTTTGCACATTTTTCTTCTGCTGTTTATGGTTTTCCTGCTTCTATTACTATGGATGGTTTACCTTCAGATGAGAGTTCTGTTTCGGGGTTACTTGCTCGCCCCCTTGGAGCAGCCTGCTCAGATTTCTTGTTAGATCATGCTTTAGATCCTATTTTCTCGCCATTAACGCCGACGTGCTGTCTTCCGCCGGTGGGTTCTCGGAGAGGTGCTCCGGATTCTAAGTGTGGCATGAGGGAGAAGACGGCTATTGCCGTCACCTCGGGCTCTGTGTGGGGGTACTCTTGGTACTCTCCCCCTGTTATTAAGACTGCGATTAATTTGAATAATTGGGCTGAGGGGGTTTTAGGTGGTAATTGTTTAGATTATTATGCGATTTTGTTAGGCCTGTCTGCACCTGGCGATTTGATGGGACCACCTCTGATTCAGGCGTCAGACGACGTGTAGACTATTAATCCCTTATTCTCCTCCCCTGTCTTTTCTGAAATAAATGAGTCTTTCTCCGGGAATAGAAACTTCCCCCATTCCCTTAAAAATATTATTACCTCGCCGTATAATATCTCTGCGCCAGAGATTTCTTCCGACAATTCTGGCGAGTGTAGTGGCTCGCGTTTTGCCACCCTTCTTTCCTCCCCCTCTTCTGTTAACTCTGACCATTCTTCTGAGGGTGGTTCTCCGAGGTGGAAGTTGGTAAAGAAGCGAAAAAAAGAGCCTTCTTCCCTGGTACGCTTCTGCCGAGATAATAATCGATGTTTTCAGTGTGGTTTAAGGGGACATTTTTGTAGGATCGAAATAGCTCCTCTAGAGGGGGGTGAATAGAGAATTAACACTTTTTAATTACTTCGTCTACTCTTTTAGAGATTAATGAAAATTGCATACAAAGGATATTATTTAACAAATATATTCAAGCTTAACTACTTATGCAATTTATATAACATATAAGAAGAGGATGAGAGCAATTGATATAGACAAGAAATTTATAGTGGTTCGGCAACCCCGCCTAGTCCACTTCTCAAGACCCTCTTGAGATTTTTCCCTTATTAAAAATAAGTTAACGAACTTACTTGTTGGTTACACTACCAACGCTTGCTTGCTCTTCCCACTTCTCAATCCCCGAGAAGCTAGAGCCCTTTGCTTTGATGCTTGTACAGAATTTAGAACTATCCCGCTCACAGAGAATGACAACAACAGGAATTACAGAACAAAATCACGTGAGGAGAATGGAAATGAAAGCAATGCACACTTCTACAACTTTTTCTCAATGGTAGCTCGATGTTGCTTA
>JAMKQA010026027.1:0-22605 GCA_024699735.1 Posidonia australis
AAAGGCTGTCATCCCTTTCACAGCTGGTATAACATCCTCGGACTTGAATCCGAGTGCATTTGCTGTGCGCAAGGGGCAGACATTAAGGCCTGCTCCATTGTCCACCAGCGTGAGGGGGATGCGAAAACTCTGATATTGCACGGTGATAAACAAGGGGGAGTTGTGGTTGGTGCCAGAAGGAGGTAGCTCCTGGCTAGAGAAGGAGATGACCTGAGGTGCAGCGATCATTCCTACCATGTTTTCTAGGGTAGCAGGCTCTATAGATTGGGATACACGGGCTGCCTGAAAGACCCTAAGAAAAGCTTCCCTATGTTCGACCGACGTATGGATAAGATCCCAAATGGAAATGTCGGCTCGATCTTCAGCTGGGTGGTAATGTCAGCTAAAGGCCGGGTGCTAGAGGTGGGGTAGGATGGTGCTACTCTAGGCCTAGGCGGCTGAGGAGTATGTGCCTGAGACTAGGCAGGGGTTGTTGCTATAGGTACTAGTGGCCTAGATGGCTAGGCCTACTGGTTAGGGACCTGAGTTAAGGGGATAGGCCTGGTGGCTGCAGGTTTGTATACTCTACCCGACCGCGTCACCTCCGCACACATTCCTGTGGCGTAGTTGAAAGGGACATGATGCAGGTCACGGGTCAGAGTAACAACGACCGGAGGACGGGCTACTAACTGTACAGTAGGGGTTGAGGGATTAGGGTGAGCAGGGGTATCTACCTGGAGATGCTGGTAGTACTGGTGAGGGTACTGGTGAATCCGAGGGTGTGCTGGCTGTGTTGGTCTGGACTGGGGCCAGACCGCTAAATAAACTGGAGCTGAAGGCTGGGTGTGAGCTACTGGTGGCACCTCAGGGCTCTTCGACTCGGCAGCAGGGCGGATCATAGAAATAGATTCCTCGACGTTATCGAGGAAGGAACGATACAAATGATGGGGAAAAGGAGAAGATGCCTCATGAATCAAGGCGGCGGGACAGATAGGGGAAGAAACTAACCCAGAAGAAGAAGAGGAAACAAAATTAACTCCTGAGGAACCTGGCGCTCCCAGAGGCGGATGCTGCGGCAAAGGTTGACTAACTATGCTAGGGTGTGTTGGCTGTGCCCGCTGTGCTGGATGTGCTGTTGGGGGACGTGCTGGGGTGGCTACCTGGGTGTCAATCACAATGACCTTCTGGTCAATTAGATCCTGGACAGCGTCCCAGAGTGTGAAGCAATTGTCCATCGTGTGGCTAGCCACGCGATGGAAATTGCAAAACGCGTTAGCGTTGTACCAGGATGGCAGCGGATTAGGCGGAGGGCGTACCTCCAGCAACCTCAGCAAAGATGCGACATCGGGGAATACCATGCTAACCAGCTCCACTAAAGGGGTATAGTGGCATCAGTCATGGCGTTGTCGCTTCGGCTGTGGATGTGCCAACGGTGGGCGCGTCCTAGCCGGGGGGTTAGGGTATACAGGTGTGGCAGTGGGGGTGATGTGCGATGCATGCTGTGCCCTAGGTGTAGGCGTGGGTGCATAAACTACTAGGTATTGTGCGGGCGGGAGGACATCTACTGGAGCAGCAGGGGCTCTAATGTAGGAGACGGAGTTCTTGGGAGAATCCCGCCTCCTGGGTGTGTTGGTGTTGGGGTTGCTGTTGCTGCTGCTAGGACCACTATATGAGGCAGTGGCCTGGTTAGCAAATGCAGGGAGTGCTGGAAAACTGCCACCGCGTAGTGAACTCTCAACACGGGCGCCCGCCCGAAGCAGTGCAGTGAAAGTGGTGACAGGCTGGATGCTAAGTAGAGCCCCGACTGCTGCTGTGCTCCCCGGATCACGATCTCAATAGACTCTTCGTCTGCGGGTCTATCTTTGACCTGCGAAGTCAAGGACCGCCAACGTCCAAGATACTCCCCAAATGCTTCTTGGGGTCTCTACCTAAGGGCGACTAGGTCCTCCCGCTTGGGGACTAAGTCGAGGTTGAAGGAATATTGTTCCAAGAATGCCTGTGTAAGGTCATCCCAAGTCCTGATGGTGGCCATGTTGAGGGAAGTGAACCATTTCAACGCGGGCCCTGTGAGACTCTTTTGGAACAGGCGGATTAGCAACCTTTCGTCAGCCTGGAGCTGAGCAAGGTCTCCGCAATAGGCTTTAAGGTGGGCAATGGGGCAGCCTTTACCATTATATTTTTCAAATTCCGGGATATGGAAATTCGGGGGGAGAGTCGCCTCTGGGAAATAGCAGAGGTCTCGAAATTGGTAGGACTAGCGGTCCCCACCTTGCACTTGCCGAAGAGTGCACTCCAGATCGTTTACTCTCGCAAGGAGAGCATCCAGAGCTACTGCGGCCGTGGACTGCGCAGTAGAGGCGGGTGTCGCGTACACTGCATGGGTCGCCCCTAGGGGCTCCTCCGGATCCACCATTCCGCCGTCTGGTGCTACGGCAGGATGGCCAGTGTACCCATGCAAAGGTGCAGTGTGATGTGGGATAAAGGATGATCCTTGATAAAAGGGTGAAGGAAAAGTAGGAGGTGGTGCAACAGGTGGTGTAGAGTGTGGGAGCAGGAGTTGTTGAACTGGGGTGGTATCCGGTACAAAGCTCACGGCCGATTGTGCTCCCGCCGGCCTAGAGGGCAAGCCACCAGATAGGAGGGATGCATGCTGTGGTGGGTGTTGTGCCGGTGTGACAGAGGGTAGTGCCGACAACCCTATTGCCGGAGAGACAAGGGATGGCGACGACTGTGGTGGGAGTGCAATAGGTGCAAACTGTGGTCCTAAGGCCGGTTGCACAGGCAACTCGAGAGTAGGGAAGGACATGGCAGAGAAGGACTAGAACGCCAGTGCTAATCCCTGCAGCTGCTGGGCGAGGGCCGACATCTGTTGCAGTTGTGTGGTTGCAGGATCGTCGCTAGTGGCTCCGACAGAAGGAGGCAAGACAGAGGCAGAAGCAAAAGGCTGAGATCCCAGTTGTCCAAACTGGGGGGTAGCTACTACTGAAACAGCCGCAGTATGAGGAGGGCAGGTAAACACATAGCCCTGGGGAGAGACAGGCTCGACTGCTGTGGCCCCGACAGCAGGAGAGGACCAGGCAGGTGATCCCAATGGCGGGGGTGCCACGGGAACACGGAAATGAGGAGGCAGTGGTCCTCCAGAAGCTAAGGCAAAAGTGGAGGTGGCTGAAATAACAGGAACAGACACATAGGAAGAGTGTCTAGAGGCAGGGATGTCCTCCTGGACAGCAGGGGAAAGGGACTCGCTACTATGCTGGGCCATTGCAGAACGCGAGCGAGTGAGGATCGGGCTGCGGCTTGAATGAACAGGACGAACCCTAGGACGAGCTATCGTCGGAAGTGACGGATAACTCCGGGATGCGATCGAGAGTAAGGTCGCAAAAGAGAAGTTAGTGAAAGGAAAAGAACTCGGGCTTAAGTTGAGGAAACTCGCAGAAATCCAATGCACAAAATAAACAAATTAGAAAAATGCAACGATTATGATGGTATGCAATGCGAATGCATGCCTCTAGTATGCACTCTCTCACCATCTAGGGGTGTCCTACCAGGCTGTCTACTCCGGGTTCACAGCTAGGGGTGAGTAGGTCTCCGACTCAAGGTTAGAAATAGTAAGGTCCTCGTTTTAAATCCCAGCCAAAGCATAGGCAGTGAACGAGTGGTGCTTTCGGAGCCTTGACCTCTGCCAAAGCAGTAGGCTGTGCCGCTTTACTAACACCGACACGACCCCAGTTAAGGGGGAACGAGTCCGATTTTCCATCCCATGCCAAAGCCATTAGGATGAACCACCGGAACATGTCCTTCGCAGACTGTATAGGTAAGTCCTAAGAGAGGAGAAGATGCATGCCCTATATGATGTATGCGAAGTATGCTTTAAGTTTTTTACTTGCCAATTTATTAAGCCATGGGGGAGAGTTTGCAATTTGTCCCAAGTTTGCCTTATGATTTGATTTTGGTTGTCATATTTTATTAACCAGAAGGGAGGCAAACACGTCTCTATTTTCCTAGGCATGGCATAATGGGAAGGGAAATAAACACGCAAGTAGGCATGGATAAAAGCATGCAAGCATGTGAGACAATGTGCAATAGTGTGGTGACATAGCAAAAGCATGGAAGAACAATATAGCAAAGTGAGATGCATGCAAAAGACACCAAAAAAAGATAGCAAGGCATGGCATGGAAAGATAAAGCAAGCAAGGAGAAACCAATGCAAAAGAGAAACCAAAAACGAAGCCGGGATCTAGTTATCCCCAGCGGAGTCGCAGGTTCTTGTAACCATACCGGCGAGGATCGCAAGATAATGCGACAATCGGCAACGCTACGGCAGAAAAATAAATATAAAAAAAAAGCAAATGCTGGAGTCGCCACCTAGTCTATTATGGAAGACAAGAAAAACCATAAAATACATGAAGAATCATGCAAAACAAAAATAAAAAAGGGGCTGCGTAAAACCAGAAATGCGGGTAAGGATCCCTGTTATGTACGAGGAAGGTGTTAGGCACCCTCGTACGCCCGAATAATCAATCTTCTATGATTTCTCTTTTGTAAATGAAATGTCGGCTTTTTAGCCTTTTGCTTTATGCCCGAGGGCGATATGCCATGTCATGCTAATGAGTGGTGTCTATAATATAGGCACATGATGTGTAGGGGTGTGTCCTAATGCTCAGAAGTATCACTCTTTTTCCGGGTCAAGTGCATAATGCGAAGATATTGCATAAACATAATCAAAGTTGTATCATTCTGAGTGATTTATCATCAATGCTTTCTATATGCCTAAATGCAAGCTAAGATGCAAGAAAACATGCTAAAAACAAAGATGTGCCTTCCTAATGCAACAAGGAAGAAAATCAGATGAAAACCCAGAAGCAAATCGGGTCGAGAAAGTAGGCAAAACACGTGAAAAACATGCTGTGTGCTGCTGGAAACAGGCCACTGCGCCAGTTTGGTGCGCCAGACTGATGCGTCAGTCTGGAGCACCACCTATTTGCGTCTACGTGGGCCAGTAATGTATGCAGGGTGTAAAACACAGAAAGCAAAGCAAAGCAAAACATCAGAGGATGCACTCTGGAAAAGCATGCAGTAGAATCATTCTGGAGAAGCTCGGAAAACATGCCTTGAAAGAGTTAAACATGCGCATGCAATGCAGAGATCTCAAGCTTAAGGGCCTGAAGCCTCACACGAGATCTCGATCTATGTGAACTAGATGCAGGAAGCAATGATCCAGCCAAGCCTCTGGATCATGGACTGATACACATGGTTCTCACTAGGGTGTAGGGTGCAATCAATCTACCAGATTCAGCCTGGAGCTGAATAACAAAGCAGAAAAGGCACATGGAAAACAGTTTGATTGAAAGCTGAAAACATGCTGGAGGCATCCCGGTAAACCAGAGAATCAGTCAGGAAGAAACAAACTTAAAACTCTATGATAAAGCCATGAAAGTATGATGCTAATGCAAGTGCATTGATTTCTGACCAGTCTGGTGGGCCTACTGAGTGCGCCAGATCAGTGCACAGGTTAGGTGCGACGGGGATGTGCGCCCCAGGGATTCTGGATCAGACTGTGACCTGATCCAGAACCCACCCAGCAGAGATATAAGGGGGATCTATGCAAGTGCTAATGGGTTCATGCCATGATAAAAACTGGGAAATATGCTGCAAATGCACAAGATCAAGAATCAAATGAAAATAGAGCGTTTGAAACCAAGGCAAGTTGATGGGTTCATGTATGCAAATGTGCGAAATATCCAAAGACAAGCATGCTCTGGGTAAAACAAATCAAAACAAGTGCAGATGTTGATCAAATGTGCATGCGTTTACGTGTAAGAGCATACATGGTGCGTGGTAAAAATATTAGACATGGGCAACAACACATGTTGATTATATGCTAGAAGTGCAAACATGGATTAACATGGAGGTTATTTGCATGGGAAAACAAGCATGATGGCATGAAAGAACATCATAAACATGGAACAAAACAGATCATTCGTAGGGTTTTAAACATGCTTTAATCAGTTCTAAGATGGCATTAAGAAATAAAAAGGGGGCAGAATGCCTACCTCGCGATGTGTTCCTTCTTTGCGATATCAGAGATAAGAAGGTCCTCGTTGCTTTGGAAGGCTCTAGGACGCAAGGAGGTACTCCAGGGAATGAAAACAGGATGCTGGACTGGCAGAGAAGCTCGTGCAGAGGTCGGGTTTTAAAGTAGGAAATAGCTGGGTGCAGGGATTTCTACTCAGTTCTCAGGATTTTTTGTCTCTTTTCGCGGTTTCTCAAAATGGTGCCTACGAGGTCCTTTTATAGGGAACTCTCAGGGGTGAGTTACGGGTATAAGAAGAGTCTCACAGACGAAGAGCCTAGAATATTCCACGGTACATTCGCTGCTGGAGGTAACAGCCAAGGAAGGTGGAAAGCCAGCGGTCATAGCCTGCGCAGCATTGTGCACCAGAGATGTGCGCCACCTATGTGTGCTAGGGATGTGCGTTAGGTAGATGTGCTAGGTTGGTGTGCTAGCCAGGTGTGCTTGGTTGATGTGCTAGGTTGGTGTGCTAGGTAGGTGCTCTCCCCTATTGGCCTGGTTTTCTAACTAGGCTGCGGGCTTACTATGGGCTTAGGGATTAGTCCAAGGGTCTGCCATATCCAAAGCAACAATTGGAGCCTTATCAATGAACTACCTCAAAATCAGGGTGTCTATAGAAATGAATAAAAGGAAAAAGATAATCCAAGGGACAAATGTAGGCATTGAAAAAGCCACTTTACTGTACGCCCATGGGCGATGAGAAAAATTGTGAAAATCAAGAAACTCTCGGAAAGTGTCACACAAGTTAGTAGAAACTCGAGGAAATCCGAGAAAATCAAATTGGGAAAAATAATCCTCATTCGAGACAATGTCGGCATTGTTAAGCCTGTTAATGTACGCCCTTGGGCGATGGACAACCAAATCAAATCAAAATCGCGAAAGTCGAAGGAAATCTGGGAAACAATGGGAAAACCAAGTTTGAAATGAGTTAGAAGTGCGTGCATGATGAAAGGAAGAAGGTACAAGAAAATATGCATGAAAAAGTGCAACAAAATGTGCAAAATACATGTGAGAGTAAAAAATGTAAATTCCATGGGCTTTTGTGCAAAATTCACAAATTCTAAGTGAAAATTGGAATTCTGAAGTTAAATCAGCAAAAATACATAGGATAACAAATTTTATGTAATTTTGAAGAAATCTAGGGTCAAATGTGCAAACCTGTGCATTTTTGGTCAAACTAAAGATTCCTAGGAGTCAATATACAATTTTGCCATTAAAACATGTATTTAATGCAATTCTGAAGAAATTAAGAGTCAAAAGTGCAAGAAAAAGAGCTTAAGTTTGGAAATTTGAAATTCAAGGACGATTCTATAATTTTACCCTGGAAAATATACATCTAGTGAGAAATTAGTGAAATTCAGGGGCTAAAATGCAATTGAGGTCACATTTGTGCAAATATTTAAATTCACACGGGTAAACTTACAATTTAAACAGAGAAATATGCATTCAGAACTATTTCAACAAAGCTCAGGGTTTTAATTGCAAAACTTCTGTACATAAATGCATGAAAAGCAAATCAAAAGGGGCTTTTGTCTAACTTTAAAGCTTGGAAAATATTTTTAAGAATTTACAGGGGTTCCTCTGCAATATTTCAAGATAATCATTATTTAAATGATTAAAAAAAATTATGCAAGGACCTAAAAGTAAGGAAAAGGACCTATGTGTAAGAAAATAAGGACCTAACTGTAAGAAAACAAAAGTATCAGAAGTTTATTCAAAGAAAACTTATTTTTTACTTTTATTTTTTTTAAAACACGACGGCCACTGACGACGAAACTCCGCCGTCAACAACCGCCGAGGATGCTCTTTCGGGGCATCCCAAAGCCTGATTGAAGATCAGACCTCACGGGTAGCAAAAAGAGGAGGAGAGGGAAAGATCCAATGGTCTGGATCAAGGTGATGACGGTTGGAACAGGCTCTCCACCCCCCTCGCCGTCGGGGTTGCTCCGGTGACCGCGCCGAAGAAGAAGGAGGCTCTGGGGGCAACGACACGGCGGTCTAGGGATCCTGGAAGCTTGAGGATGCTGAGAGGACGATTTCCCCTCATCCAGCCACTAGAATGGGGCCCCTCATTCTCTGCCCGATCGTATCTCATTGGGGCTCTGGTGACAGTGGTTGCAGGTGAGAACCAGGGCTCGATTCGAAGACCTGCTGGCTCTGGAAGCTTGGGGAAGGCCTGTAGATTGTTCTTTTGGGGCTGGAGCATTGCGGCGAGGAGCAGAGCGCTGGATCGAGTTACGCAGTGGTCTTCTTCTTCGGCGACGGTGGGCACGACTCCGGTGATCCTCTTCTAGTGGTCTCCTTAGCAGTTGAAGTAGAGTTCAGAAAGGTGGAAAAGCAAGAGGAGGTCTATAGGGAGAGAATCGAGCACCCTAGGGCAAGGATCATGCCCTGGACTCACACCCCCACCTAGGTTGCCGGGAAACGGCGCCGGTAAGGCTTGGAAACTCGATTTTGACCAGAGGAGACCTCTGGTTCTGTTGGAATCGATCAGGGGAGGTAGAGGGAGACCTAGGAGAGCATTTTTGAAGTAAATTGAGATCTGTGGAGGGCGTACCTGCACTGGCAGGAACGTTGGCCATCGGAGCTCGCCGAAGGCTGCTGGAGCTCGCCGGAGATGGCTAGAAACTCTGATTTCTCTCCTCCACGAGCTTCCTCCTTGCTCCTGGATCACTCTAGTTGCTCTGGTTGCGAGGAAAATGCTTTGGGGGGCTCTCCTCTCAAATTTTCCAAATCCCTTCTCACTTGCAAATGGGGGTTATTTGTAGGCTTGCCGTGGTGGTTATGGATTGTTGTGATTAGTTAGAGGCTGTTGGATTAAGTGGGAAGTTGTTAGAGTTGGTTAGATTAAGTGGGAAGTTGTTAGAGTTTGTTTAAGTAGTTAGAGGTTGTTATAGGTGGTTAGAGGTTGTTATGTTAGAGTAGGAGTTAGTTAGAGAGTTTAGTTTGTTACATGAGTTTGTTAAAGTAGTTATGAGGGAGTGGAAGTTAGTTAAGTTGTTAAGGTTTAACATTAGGGTTTGACTTATGGTTTATGGTTTGACCTAGGGTTTAACCTAGGTTTAGGATTTGAATTAGTGTTTTGAATTTGGTTTACGTCTTAACCTAGGGTTTAGGGTTTAACCTAAGCTTTAGGGTTTAGATTAGGGTTCTGTGGTGTTGTTTGGCTTTTTAGGGTTTTTCTAGGGTTTTTAAATTTTTTTAGGGTTTTTTAAGGTTTTTATGGTTTATTTAGGGTTTTTTTATTTTGTTTGGTTTTTTCGGATTTTCCTTGGTTTTTTAGTATTTGTTTTAGGGTTTTTTAAGGTTTTTATGGTTTATTTAGGGTTTTATAATTTTGTTTGGTTTTTTTGGATTTTCCTAGGGTTTTTAATATTTTTTATGGTTTTTTAGAGTCTTGTTAGGGTTTTGTCCAATTGCAAGCATATGGGGGTGTCTACAGCTTGTTATGATTGACTCTTGTTGGAGGCAATTCCTCGCTGGAAAAGAAAATGACATGGGGCTTTGCGATCATGCCCACCATATTCTCAAGAGCGGACGGTTCTATGGTGGGGGAGACGTGAATAGCTTGAAAGACCCTGAGGAAGTTCTCTCGATGTTCTGTAAAAGAGATCCCAAATGGAGATATCAGCCTTAACCTTCTTCAGCTGAAATGTGATGTCGGTAGTGGGCTGCTCCTGTCGATTCGAGGAGGTAGGGACAGAACAAGGGACTGTCCTGGAAGGTTTGGTGGCTGGCTGAGGAAGGGAAGACGCTGAATGGGCTAGTGGGCTATACATCCTCCCTAACCTGGTGACTTCTGCACACATTTCTGTGACATAATCGTAGGATACACGATGAATGTCCCTCGTCAGTTGGACAACAAGAGGGGTACGTGCCACCAGCTCCATCGGTGCCAATAATGAACTGACAGAAAGTTGGTTTGACTGGAGAGGGCACTGAATAGGATGTTGTACAAGAGGATGCTAGACCAGAGGCTGGACAAGATACTGGGTAGGAGACTGGACAGGCTGAGTAGGTGTGGGTCGGGCTAATAGACAAATGGTCGACCTAGAGTGCACAGTCGACGGTGCAGTGGTACGCTCCGCCCTAGCGGTCAACCATATCATGTAGACGGCTGACTCGGAACTGACACGACTCAGAGGATAAAGATGAGTGGAGAAAGGCTCATCAACAGTGTGGATCAAGTCAGAGGGTTCTACTACGGATGTCGTTGAGCCAGAGGCATACAGGAAATGGACTCCTGAGGTCCCAACGCCTGCTGAGTTGTTATGCATAGGCATAGGCTGGTTGACAATGTCGGGATAGGCTGGTGGTGCTTGTGCATGTGGAGGCGGTGGGATAGGTGCAATGTGTGCCTCCTAGGTGTCGATGATGATGACCTTGCGGTCAATCAAATCCTAAATGGCATTCCGAAGAGCCATGCAATTGTCCGTCGAGTGACTCATGCAACAGTGGAAATTGCCGTGGAGACTCGTGTTGTACCACCCTGGTAGATGGTTCGGCAGGGGACGGACCTCCGGGAGTTTCAGAAGTGACACCACCATAGGGAGGATGGCGCTTAGTGGCTCAACAAGTGGGATGTACTGCCGTGTAGCATGCTGAGGCCTTCTCTACCCTAGGCGGTGTCCTTGCCGGACTGGTGCCACGGGATACACCGACTGGGCGATGGTCGTGATCTGTGGTGTGTGCGGTGCCCTAGGTGTAGGTGCATAGATTAACTGATTCGGGTCTGGTTGGTTCACCACATTGACAGGCATGGTGGGTGACGCTACATATGTGACGGCAGGCTTGGGAGGATCCCGCCTCTTAAGGTAACCGGTGCCAGCTCCATTACGAGTGCTGTTACTCGCATCGTGATCCAGGGATGTGGCTTGTTTGGCAAAAGTGGCGAGTGCAGGAAAGCTACCATTGCAGAGGGAGATCTCTACACATGCACTTGCCCAAATCAAAGATGGGAAGGTGGTGACAGGTTGAATGCTCAACAGAGCCCGAACATCTAGTTGCACACCTCGAATAATGATTTCGATAGACTCCTCGTCGGAGGGTCTATCTCTCACTTGTGACGTGAGAGCGCGCCAGCGACCGACGTACTCCCCAAACAGCTTGTGGGGTTTCTGTCTTGTGGCGACAAGGTCCTCCCTCTTTGGGACCAAGTCAAGATTGAAGGCATATTCATCCATGAACGCCTGCGAGAGGTCGTTCCAAGTCTTGATCGAGCCCATGTCAAGCGATGTGAACCACTTGAGGATTGGACTGGTGAGACTCTTCTAGAAGAGGCAGATCAGCAGCCTCTCGTCAGTCTAGAGCTGAGCGAGATCTCCATAATATGCCCTAAGATGTGAAATGGGGCAACCCTTACCATTGTACTTCTCGAAATCTGAGATTTGAAAATGAGGTGGGAGTGTCGCCTCTGGGAAGTAACAACGGTCCCAGAATCCGTAGGGTTGGCGGTCGCCTCCTTGCACTTGTCGAAGTGCTCTCTCTAGGTCACCCACCTTGGCATGGAGGGTATCTAGAGCTACTGCCGACGAAGGTGATGCAGCAAGGGGAACAACCGCATATGCTGTATAGGTCGCACCTAAGTGCTCCTTTGGGTCCACCATCATGCCACCAAGTGTCGAGGCATGATGGCCAACATATCCATGCAGAAGTGTTGGATGTGATTGTGGAAGTCAAGGTGCATGAACCTGATGGTGTGTGAGAGGAGGATGAGTGGAGAGTTGTTTGGCAGTGGGTGCTAAATGTGGGAGTAACAGCTACTGCAGCAGTATGGTGCTAGGCTGCAGGCTCTGTGGGTGCTGCACTCTAGCCAACTCAAGGGGCTAGCCACCAGATGCTGGAGTAGAATGTTGTGCAGTGAAGTGGTGTGTCTGAGGCAGTGGTGTCACACCTAAAGTGGGTGCAGTGAGGAGCTAGGGTGACGGCTGAGGTGGTGGTGTTGATGCTTGGAATACCGAAGCAACCTGCCGGGGAACCTCAAGAACATTAAGGTCTATGATGGACTGAATTGCAAAAGCCATGACCTCGATCTTTTGGGCGAGGGCCAACAGATATTCTGCCTATGTGACAAGGGATCCCACAAGGACAGTGAGGGATGGCATAGTCAGAGGTCTAGATGTCATAGGTGGGACGAATGCAGGTTGCCCTGGAGGCAAGGAACCTACAAGATATGTCGCCATAGTGGGCAAAGTACCAAAGGAGAAAGAACTATGAGGAACTGAGGCCGTCAGTGATACATCTGGAACCCGAGCAGTGGTCACTGAGATAGACTCAGTGCTTGGCTCTAGACTGGCCACGGTCAGTGAATGTCCTATGGGGTATGGGACAGAACCTCTGTTATGTACGAAGGGGACAAAGTGAACAGCTGAAGAGACAGTAAGGGTAGGAGGGATTGAAAATGGAGTGTCCTCTTGAGCAACAGCAGCGGAAAGAGACTCACTAGTGCGTTGGACCATGGCTGACCGGGAACATGTGAGAACCGGACTACGATGGCAAACAAGGTAATGAATCCTAGGACAAGCTATCGTCAAAGTGACGAATAACTCAGAAAAAGATGATTAGCAACAAAGCGTTGAGAGTCAAAGTAGGAACGCTCGAGCAGTGCCTAAGGAATTCACGCTCTACCTAAGAAAGAAAAGAAACTACTGGTGTTAAAACCAACAACAAAATGCAATTGTTATGGTGGCGTGAATGGCATTCATGCACATGGATGCAACTAGTGTGCTCTCTCTCACCAACTAAGTGTTTCCTAGAAAGTCGTCTACTCCGGGATCACACATGGGTAAATAGGTCTCCGACTCAGGCTAGAAAGTAAAGGTCTCCGCTCTAAATCTAGGCCAAAGCGTAGGCAGTGAACGAGTGGTGCGTTGGTGGCCTCATCTCCTGCAGTAGCATGGAGTTGTACCCTCTACTAATACCGACACGACCCCGGACAAAGGGGGACAAACTAGTAACACATCCTATGCCAAAGCTATAGAACGAGCTACTACAATTGTCCTTCGCGGACTGTAGGTGGACTCAGGGGAGAAGATGCATGTCCTATATGGTCAATCATGCAATATGCTTTTGTGTATTTTACTTGCATTTTATTAACCAGGGGGAAGAGTTCAATTTGGTCTCTAGTTTTGCCTTATTAATTGTTCTCTAAGTTTGTGTGTTTTATTTTAACCAAAAGGGGGAAACAAACACGTCTCTACTCTCCAACGCATGTCAAGTGCGAAAGGAGAAGAAAACACACAAGTAAGGCAAGCAAGCAAGCAAACAACAAGCAAAAGGCATGATCATGGCATGTGCAAGTGTCGTGGCATCATGATTGTGAAAAGAAAAACATCCATCACATCAAAATGCAAGATATATAGCAAATGTGTGTAGTGATAGAGCAAATGTGTGAAAGAAAGTGCGAAAGCACACTAAGTAAGCAAACAACCACGATCAAGGCAAACAAACAAACATATGAAGCCAACGCAAGCAAGAAAGACTAACCTGAAAGTCGGAATCTTGTACTCCTTAGTGGAGTCGCTAGTTCTGTGACCATGCCAACCCGAGGATCCGATACGGAGTTGCACCAGAGGGAGGAGATCACAACCATGCCAAGATGGCGAAGGCGCAAGATAGGATAAAACGAAAAAGAAAAGGAGTCGCCACCTAGTCTTTTAAGGGAAAGAGGAGAAAAACAACAAAGGATGGGATGCATGAGATGCAAATGTGAAGGTTGGGTGTCTGCTAACCAGAGGATGAGTAAGGATTCCTATTATGCACGGGGAAGGTGTTAGGCACCCCGGTACGCCCGAGAAACTCGGTCTTTCTAGTCTAATTCGCTTGCTTGAGGCTAAATGAATGTTTGCTAAGCCTAGATCATGCTCTAATCGTGCAAATATGCATGCCAAGACACGACTGGGTAGATGTGCAAGATGGTATGCAAAAACTGCGAAAAACCCACATGAAATGACGAAATCATAAAATATGACACGACGATGAAAATCACATGAAATGACGAGATTTTGGCAAGAATGCCTCGGAAAACCATACTGACATCAAAAAGATAAAAAGTGGAGTCATCTCAGGTCCTCGGAATCGTGAAAAAAGTCATGAAAATCATAAAAGAGAAATAATCCGCAAATGGGCCAATGTGGGCCTTTCGATCAGTTCGTGTACGCCCTCGGGCGATGAAATCCAAATCAAATCAGAAAAATCCAAAACATAGGAGTAAAGAAAATCAAATCGAATGTCGGATGAGGGACTTCGAAAACATAGTGAAGAAAAATCCTCGAAAGAAGCCCATGAGATGCCTGCTCGTTAAAAAGGGATGGACCGATACGCAAATATGACAAAAACTATAAAAACAAAATGCATGAATGTGTATCTAAGTGTGTAAAAAGTGCTAGGGAATGACTTGGACAAGGATTATGCAAGACTGAATGTGAAAACTAACATGCAGATGCATGAATTGGTGACACAGGGGCAATTTGGTCATTTTAATGGCCAGTTGTGATAAATGCATGTATGGGGATGGTGCATGGTCTAAGATATGCCAAAATGTGTGCAAAACATCCAAAAAATGTTACTAGCAAGAAAACATGAAGAGGGAAAAACAATAAAATGATGTGAACACAATAATGGACAAACACAAGGACTAAAATGCAAAATTCACAAAAAGGATGAGAATTTGGATTGGAGTATATTCAGTGACTTCTATCTTGATATGCAGATGATGGATCAAATGACAATGTAGCACTGAGATGCATGAAAAAATGGCACCTAGGTAATTTCCTGAAAACTCATGGTCTAAAGTACAAAGTTCACACATAAGTGCAAATGTGATTAAAATGTGAAACTAAAGATCAATTCATAGTGAAAACAGGATTTTTAAATAGAATCTATGATTAGATGAAAAATATGAAATGCAATAAGTGAAAAATATCAAAATATGCAATAAAACATTTAAAATCCTAAATGATGGATTTAAAATTAATCTAAGGGTCTAAATGCAAAATTTCTATGCTCAAGAATTATTTATTAAGAATTCAGGGACTTATATGCAAAATTTCAGGACTTAAATGTAATAAATTTTCAATTTTATTGATGGCCAGTGTGATTTTAAAATCTTTCAGGGTTTAGAGTGCAAATCTCATAGGGAAAACTCATTTTTAAAAAGTTCCAAAGGCCAAATGCAAATGTTTCAGACTTAAGTGCAAAGAAATCATGATCTCAGGGACCGAGATGTGATAAGACATGCATGAATGCAATAAAGATGAAAAAATCAAAATGTGTAGGGGATTACATGCAAATCTTAGAGAGATAATAAAATAACTGAAAGTTTTCTTAAAACTACAGGGACTTAAAAATAAACAAAAGGACTCAAATGCAATAACCTAAGAATAGAATCCTAAAACTAAGGGGCCTAGGCCCAAAATGTTCCTTCGAAGATCACCAGAGGACCGCAGGTGCTTCCCCTCCGGTGAGACCTCCGGCGACGATCCTACGGCGGCGCGGCGACTAGTTGGCTTCGATAATGACTCGGGAGCCTAGAGGGAGGCCAGTCGGATGTCTCCGGACCATCGGGAGTGACTGGGGAGGCTTGAGGATCTCCCCCCACCTTTGGCTCCAGTGAGGGGTCCTTTCAACGACGACGAAGACGACGGCGAGGCGCTGGTGGTGACGCAGCTGCTAGAGCAGCACGACGAGGGTAGGGAGAGCTTCAAGGAGTCATGGCGAGGCTCTGGGAGGCATCGACATGGACCGAGATGGCCTGAGATGTTCCTCCCATCCCTTACATCGACGACAGGCACAGTAGAGGTGGGGGCAGCGCTCTGAGGGCTGTGGCGATAGTGTGGCGGTGCGGAGGAGTTCGTGGCAAGGCGGCGAGTCTTCCGAAGGTGGTGGTCCGGAGCTGGTGCGATCGAGGCACCCCAGGAGGCTTCACTGCCGAAGACCATCGGTCGGCGGGTAGCGGCGGTGTCCTTAGGCACAGGAGGGCCAAAGGAATCCTCTCTTGAGCGACAAGGCTCAAGGAGGATGAGGAAGAAGAGGGAGGAGTGGTGTCAGGGGCCTCACCTCGATCCAGGAGGCCAAGGGCCTCGCCAGCGATAGGGAACCCATCACCGAAGGGGGGCGACGGTGTGTAGGAAGTGTATCCCTACCTCGACACGATCCAGGGTGGTTCACTAAGCCTAAGGGGACCTAAAGGGACCTAAGCCAAACGGAAAAAAAATTGAACAAAGAGAAGGGGATTACCATACTGGAAGGTGTCTCTCCCGGAAACTTGTCGACGACGCTCCTCTGGTTGCTCCAGCGACGGTTTGGGGGGGGTTCTGAGCAGCAAAAGGAGGGGGAGGAGCTCTGGATGCTAGCTAGGGTCTCTGGTCGTTTGGGTGAAGAATGGAGGAGGTTTCGGGCACACTTGGAGAGGCTGCAAGATGATGATGTCTGGTCGCTGTCGACGGTGAGGTTTTATACGCCGGCGAGGCTCTCCAGGGCCGTTGATCCTCGTCCCTCCAGCGGATGAGCACTGTTGGATCGAGCGTGAGCTAGAGGCTGGCAGGAGATCGCGGGGCTCTGGGATGCGCTCCAGATACTGTGGGATCTCATCGGAGTTCTCGCTGGAAAAATCGAGGGTCGTTGGGGTTGTCACCGGAATTATTTTTCTCTATTTATAAAGTCTGTGATTTAAGAATGCATTAGGTTTATTGGTCTTGCGATTGGGCCTGTGTTTTAGGGTTTTTATTTTGGGATTTTTTTAGGGATTTTAAGATTTTGATTTTAAGTTTTTAAATTGGGTTTTGTGGTTTTAATTTAGGCGTTTTATTTATGTTTTATGTTTTTAATTAAATTTCTGATTTTGTGATTTAAGGTTTAATTAGTTGGTTTTTTTAAATTAGGTTTTTTGTGTTTTGGGATTTTTAGGGATTATAGGATTTTGGTTCTTTAATTTTTTGATTTTGTTTAATTAGGGTTTTAAATTAGAGTTTTAATTATTTTAGGGTTTTTTAGGGTTTTAATTATTTAAATTTTAGAGTTTTGGATTTTATTTAAGATTTTGAATTTAATTAGGTTTTTGGATTTTAATTAGGGTTTTTTTGGTTTGATTTGGGTTTTGGATTTTAATTTAGGGGTTTTAGACTTTAATTAGGGTTTTGGGTTTAGTTAATTAGGATTTTGAGTTTAATTAGGGTTTTTGTGTTTTAGTAGGGTTTTTATTTGATTAATTAGGGTTTTCACTTTATTACTTTGATTTTAAATGGATTTAAGTGGATTTTATTTAATTTTGACTTTAATTAGGGTTTCCACTTGATTAATTGGATTTTAAATGGTTGAAATGGATTTTATTTGATTTTGTCTTTAATTAGGGTTTTTAGTTGATTAATTTGGATTTTATTTGGTTTTGACTTGAATTAGGGTTTTTGTTTGATTATTTGGATTTTAAATGTTTTAAGTGACTTTTGTTTGGTTTTAATTCTTAATTATTGTTTCTTTTTTGCTTTGATTAGGTTAGAGTGGACTGGTGTGGGCCTGATTGGGCTTGTGTGGGCTTGAGGGTTTTGGTGGAGTTAGCATTTAGGGTTTTAAGGTTCGAAAATTGTTGGGTTTTGGTAATCGCAACCAGAGTGTCTTTCTAGAGGAACTTGCTGTCAAGTGACTTCAAAATCAAAGTGTCTACACCTCCTTTTCCCTGCCACCCTCAAATATTGCATGTGCTGCCACCCTTTCCCAAAGCTGATAGTGGAGAAGACAGGATGAGCACGGGCTGACTGTGGGGGCACAAGTCGTGGGGGGAAAGAAAGAAGAAGAAGGAGAAGATGGCACGTGAGTGGGGGTACTGTGCTCTCTTTAACCAGGGTCAAACCCAAGTCCCACACACACACACGGAGGCTCACAAGCCAGAAAGCCATTCAATCGGGGAAACCCAAGCCACACAATCAAACATAAAGGGAGAAAATACTCTCAATGGGCCAAAAACACAATGATTATTCAATAGTAAACCATATTACACAAATCTCTAAATAATACATGGTTTACAATAATCTAGATAATCAAGTACAGGTGTTACATCCTATTTGCCACTTCTCAGCTCGATGTTGTCTAGCTTGGCACTCATTTAGTTCAAGTCACTCCAACACTAGCGTCAAACAAGTGGTCTTCCCAACTTGATCATGCTTCGATCACAATCAGTCTAGTCACCATTGGTCTTCCAAAACACATGCACTATGCCCTAGTGCCATGTTCCCTCGTGTGCACCCCTATACTTGACCTTGACCAACCGAACACAAGGTGAAGAGTGTGACCAACCATGTCAGAGGATTTTCCTAGACTCTCACTAAGAAAATCTTGTGTAACACCAAACGAAGTGCCCATGCCTTCGAATGGTTCAACCTCACTCTAGCTTTCACCCCTTTACACTTAAATGCACACAATTACACACACAAGCACAAGAGAACACAAGATTACCCCACACCACTTGATTGAGCTTGTTGTAATGTCTGTGCCTTAGCACATAGTCCATTACACAACTTCGACACTATTCATAGGTCGCTCATTCGCTACAAAAAACGTAGCATGACCTATCTCGTTGATCACTCGGTTGTCCTCTCATCGATCACCCAATCATCCTCCCACCAATCACCCAGTCATCCTCCACTAATTGCCTAATCGTCCTCCCACTGATCGCTCGATCATCCTCCATTGATTGGTCAGTCATCCTCCCATCGATCCACCTAGTATTCTTCTTCTCGATCTTCAGGGCAGTACTTGTTCGACCCAGGTTATCTCATGCACCTCCCTTGTGCTTTAACCTTGCCTGACCCAACGCGAGGTGAAAGGATATGACATTCTCCCCTACTTAAGCCAATGACGACCTTGTCGATGACGACATGAAGACTTATCTTCAAATTACCATAGTGCAACATCTTTTCCACAAGTAGCCTCCTCTTGAGGTTCAGCCACCCACTAGACTAAGTTGGTCGACCAGTACTGTCAATTGTCCCTCCACATGCTGTATAATGAAAGAGAACACTCTTGCTCTTGCTTGAGTCCCCTCTTTCTCTCCCTTTCATTTACATGTGTTTATATGTTGGACACTACCCCATGCAATCAAGACACACCTTTATTGTTACATCTAGTCCTAACCCTATTAGACCTTAACCCGCACCACTTGGTCTTGACGTTTCATTTCGTAACACCAGCTCATCTATAACACTTGTTTGACCTGCATGTGCCACTTCTACACATTTGCTTCCCTTGACTTGACATAACGAGTTTGGACCTCTACCCTTTACACGTGCCACTTTTCTTAAACATGCTTGCTTACCTTGACACAACACAACAAATCCGAACCTCCACTCATTTCATGCTTCGATCTGGTATCTTCTTGTTCAACACCTCTCAACTTGACGTTGCCCAACTTGGCTTTTGTACGGCACAAGTCACCCCAACACCTCTTAGCTTGACGTCATCCAGCTTGGCATTTGTTCAACGCAAGTCACTCCAACACTAGGGCCAAACAAGTAGTCTTCCCTATTTGAATGCACTTCGATCGTGATCAATCTAATCACCATTTTGTCTTCCTAAACATGTGCACTATGCCGTAGTGCCATTTTCCCTCATGAACTTGACCTCGACCGACAAAATGTGAGGTGAATAGTGTGACAAACCCTCTCCTACCTACTTTGTTGATGCCTTTGTCAACTCTATCTTCATGAAGTCCCGTATGAGATCTTCAAATTGCCAATGACATGTCCTTCTCCCTAATAGCCTCTGCCTAGAGGTTGACCCACCCATTTGACATGAAAATACATTCTCCTATTATTCTTGTTGTCCCCTTCAATACGATGATCAAGAACTATCTCTCTTCATTGTGGTAGTATGCTGGGTTGGAGAGGATTGACATGAGACTCCATCATCTTGGCCTCCTATTCCTTACTTGCTTCCTTAACAAGCACGAAGAGATTCTCCCTCTTGGGACAATCACACATACGATGTAGACCCTTGCCTATGTAGCAATCCGCATTGCGTGCTATCAGTTCGGTGTTCCTTCGATGAGCACCATCAATCTCAACCTTCTCATTTTTGGCCTTCACCCTGAGGGCTCAGTCCGTTGTGGAAGAGGCCTTGAACTTCACCAATGCTTCTATCACCATGAGTGTTGCTAGTAAGTCCTTCATGCCTTACCATCATAACTCCACTTACGCCTAATGTTGCAAATCACTTAGGAAGTTGTAAAGTTGGTCCTCATCTGCCATGTCATTGTCCTCAAGCATCAATAAGTGCAATTGCTTCATGTACTCCCTTGCACTTTCAGTTTGCTAGAGCTTGTAGAAAGCATCACGTGCCATCCATGCAACATTTGTAGGATGGAATTGTTGTCAAAGTTCTCCTCTTTCGAAGTGTGAGTTGCTTAGAAATATGCCTCCATATCTCATAGGAAGTTTTCAAGCTCCTTGGTGTTGTGCCCTCTCATGAAGGCATTGTTGGTCCAACCTGCAGCACCACCTTCCTTAGTAAGGTGACATCTTCCCAGAGTTTTTCCATCATACCTACTATCTCCTAAATGCCTTGTAAAACTAAATTCACTACCCCGATTCAGTGCTCTACTTTCGTGCAATTGTGTATATATGGTTTTGCCTTGCATCTTCTCATAAAGATCTCGACAATGAAACTAATGTCATAAGATGTGCAACATCGAATTAAGCACCCATGCCTTAGAATAGTTCAACCTCATTCTAGTTTTCACCCCTTTACACTTAGATACAATTACACACATAAGCACATAAGAACATAGGATTAGAGAAGCACCCTTTTTCCCACTTAATAGAATACACTCAGGACCCTTTTATAAGCACTCGTACTTGTACACACTCCTTAGTGTCATCACTTGGATCACTAGGAGGAGAGATGCCAATAAACTTATGCACACTTATATATACAAGTACTTAATAGAATACATTCCATAGTGTATTTGTACACACTCCTTAGTGTCATCACCTGAACCACTAGGAGGAGAACCAAGTACTTCTCTCTTGATTTTTGACAATAATCTCAATTGGCTTAATGTCCTCTCATAACCCTAAGCTTTTAACACATCAAGTGTAATGTCTACGGCTGATCAATAACATTCCCACTTGATTGAGCTTGTTGTAATGTCTGTGCCGCAACACATAGTCCATTACATCACTTTGGCACTGCTTGCTTGGCACTCTTTCACCACAGATGCTGTTGCATGACCTATCCTGTTGATCATCTAGTTGTCTTCCTACCAATTCCCAATCATCCTCTCAAGGAGCCATGTACACCCCTGGTACTCTTCTTTTCAATCTTCAAGTCAATTGCCCAAGGTACTGTTTGTTTGGCCCAAGTTCTCTCGTGCACCTCCCTTGTGCTTTAACCTTGGTCGACCGAATGCAAGGTGAAGTCTTCCATTGCTGTTACTGACTCCACTCCCAACACGTTGGATAATCCACTAAATGTGAATTGTGATTCGACTACTGACTGAATCTATTCTTTTCTTTTCTATCAAAAATATTAGAATATTGGAATTTTGTGGGCCTAGATTGTATAATTCATGATACATTTTGTTTAATTGTGGTTCGTTAAGCCTTTTTGCAGTAGATACATTATTGTAATACTTTTATACTAGGTGGTGATTGCATAGCCAAGTATCTATTTAATATAAAGTTTACTATTTGCAAAAAAAAAACAGACAATAGGACTTGTGTGGGTCACAAAAATAGACTCTTATCGTCCCAAATGCCCAATGTTACCTTCATTGGATACAATCCGAAATTTCAACACAAGGGAGGAACGAATTACATGGGATGAGGAAAATGAACTTCACTTATTCGAGCTCGAGAGGCCTAAAACCCTCGCGCCGCCGACGTTCTTCTGGCACTTACCGCGCTCTATTGCACAAGGCGACCGCCTTTGATTGGCTAGCTTTTAAGAGCCACCTGGTCGAAGAAGACTCTTCCGACGATGAGGCTTTCTGTCCCCCCGCAATCAGGCAGGCCAAAACTTCTTCTTCTCGCGCCCAGGTACGCACCTCAAGGAAGCGTCGCCCTTCTTCTACCTCTTCTTGTGTTGCTTCCCCTCATCCTCCACCAGGTTCCTTCTCGGATCCCATGGGTGGCGAGGAGCGTTTGAGGGTTTTTAGATGTGCTTGGCCTGATCTAGGCCGATTTGCATTGTTTCACTATGCATCTGATTTTTTGATATGCTTTGGGCCGTCCTCGAGACAGCGGCATGATTTGGTGTTTGATATGCTTTTTTTACCATCTTGCTTGTCTTCTTGTTGGTGGCGCTCTCTTACCAGATGTGTTTTAGCAACGGTTCTGGATTTTGATATTAATATGCTTAGATCTAGTTCTTCTACATATGTTTATCTGTATCATGCCTCTATGATTGATTCTTGTTCCGAACAGTATATTTTTTCTGCTTCTAGCAGAACCCCCTTTTGCGATTTTGAGTCGAAGGAGAAGAGAAGCTCTATTCCTTCCCTCTTTGACTTTTCAGACACATATCATTGTCTGAGATTGCTCAGGGATAGCAATCTGGGGGGGGGG
>JAMKQA010026028.1:0-14582 GCA_024699735.1 Posidonia australis
TTTCGGCAGATCAAGCGGCACACCGAAAATCAAGGACTGCAGGAGCATAATGGCATTTCGGAAGACCGAAATATTTTCGGCATTCCGTTTTGACCCGACCGTTGTAGATTTCGGTCGACCGATCCATTTCGGCATACCGAATCTTCTGTCAGAAAAATACAGATTTACTAGTCGTTAGACCCAATTAGGCAAACTTGTATCATTATAAATAGAGGTCCATATGAAGCTCTAAAGACACACCATTCCTTCATATTGTTATATTCTATTGAGTGATCAAAGTGAGTTGCTATTTTTCGATCCAAGCTTTGCTTTAAGCTCCAAGTGCTCCAACATCCTTTCTAGCCAAGCAAGAGCAAAGATCCAAGTGCTCCAAAGCTCTCTCTCTCAAAGCAATCAGAGGTTCTCTAGGAAAGGGAAGGAAATTCAAGATACAAGTGTACAAACAAGGTATTATTTGTAGCTTGTAATATTCTAAGTTATTGAATATAGGGTTAAGTCTCAAGTGGGGAACTTGAGGAGTGGACTAAGCCGGGGTTGGCTGAACCACTATAAATCTTTGTGTCTTTGTGATTGAATATTCTTGTGCAAAATCCTTAATAGTTTCAAGATTGCTTAATAATTTCCAAAGAGTAAATTAAAACCTGAAAATCTCTATTCACCCCCCTCTAGAGAAGCATTAGTATCCTACATGGGGAAGATGCCGAGTGTGCTACCTGAGGTACGTGACCCTCTTCCTCTCTCGTTTCCTTATTTTCAGTTCACCATGTTAAATGCATGAAAATGAGAATAAATTTATGTAAAATTGTAGAAAAATAGGGGAATGGTTAAGAATGTAATAAATTGCATGAACATGTAGATATCATGCGGTTAGGATGGAAATTTGTAGGTTATATGAGATTTAGGGATGTAAGCTACAATAGATGTTAATGAGCTTCACCCCTTTGAGATTTTCGTAAGATTTGTATAGTGAATGGATTGATGAATGGTTTGAGGGATTTTGAAGTAGACTCAAGGGTCTACATCCCATGATTTATTGGCATTTTATGATGTTTGTTTGGGGGGTCCGCCAAAGGCTCCCATTTTCAGCGAATGTGTTGGCTGGAATAGGGGAGGTGCCCTAGTTGTGGGCAATTCGGCATATCGAACTGGGTTCGATATACCGAATTCCTATCAAATTAGCCTAGAATACTTGGTTTCGGTAGACCGAAATCATCTGATTGACCGAAATAGAGAGTTTCGGTATACCGAACCTGGTTTTTGGTTTGCGGAATTTGCCTTGGCCCTGATATATTGATGTGAATATAAAATGAAATTTTAAAAGTTTAAAATGAATAATGAGCATGTGTTAATGGTGTTTTCCTCATGTGAATGAAATATAGGAATTTGGAACCCAAATAAGTGTATTTGGGAATGGTTTTGGGGTTTAGACCCTAAAAATGAATAAAAATGATTAAATGTATGGTTTTTAAGTAATTTGAGACCCAATTTATAATTTTAAAGCATACCCTTTCATGAATTGAGTTGGGACTCTAGTAGAGGGTCATGTGTTGCTTGGAATAAGTCCCTACAACAAAAAGAAAGAAATGAAAATGATTTTGGAAAGGAAAACTTAAAGAGTTTTAAAAATAAAACACTAGTAATGTGTTAAGGAACCACGGGAGCTGGTGTTGACAATGTGGTAGGAGTATGAGACTCCAATGAAACGAATTGTCAGATACGACTGTTGTTGTCGTGTTTGAGACGGTGTAGGCTGAGCCTGGGTATGTAGGCCTAGGTGTTCGGGTCACCGAGCTCGTGACGGTGTAGGCTAAGCCTGAGTTATTGAACCTAGTTGTTTGAATCACTGATGGAATGTCAGATAAAGACATATCCCCATGCATATATGAAAAGAATTTGAAGCCGGTTGGCTGGGGCGACGTCCTTGGGTAAGGGAAACTTCACCGCAGCAGTGCAGAGAGGTAGGGGAAATGGTGTCCTCACCTACTACTTGTGTGCCTAGTTATCCTTGATCAAGGTAACATCAATAAAGAAAAGTGGAAATGAATAAGAAAGTGTGTGGTTTTGTGAAAAAAAAAGAAATATGATTTGACTAGGATTAAACTTGTGAATGGTCCTAAGATCCTAGAAGTGAATATGAATTGTGTTTTAACCAGTTACCAACTAGTGTTTGTGATTTTGGTTTTGAACCAAGAGGCATGGTGTTTTAGGTTGGATGTGGTCGAAAATGTGGATTTATTAGAATATGAGAAAGGCTTTGAAAATGTATAAAAGAGAAAGAAAAGATGAGTTTTTGGAAAATGTGGCTTTGGAAACGAATTTCCAAATGTTTTAAAAAAAAAAGGAAAGTGAATTTTGAGAAAAACATAGTTCTAGGAATAGATTCCCAAGTGATTTCAAAGGGAAAAGAAAATAATGTTTTAAAATTGGATTTTCAAAAGAAAAATCATGTTTTATAAACTAAAAGCTGTGTTTTTAGTAATGTTGCCAGATTTTGTTGTTTGTGTGTTTGGAGCGCATACTGGGTGACTTAGATGTCACTCACGCGTGCTTTGCTTAGTTTTCAGGTGCAAATCGTGTACAGTCGACTTTTGGTGTCGGAGCTTCTAACCACACATCGTTTTCTGGAGGTGAGCCTTAGTTACAGTTATTTAATTTTACTGTAATTAGTGTAATTTTGCTTAAGATACTGTAATTTTGGTAGCGTGCCCAAGAGCAGGGCGTTACAACTGCGGGTGAAGGTGATGGGTTGTCGCTATTAGACTGTAGAAGACATGGTTGAGATGGCTTATTGCTTCGAGACAGAGCATTAGAAGTATATGGAGAATCGTCCCAAAGGGAAGGGTAAGTCTTCTTTTATCTCCCGGTTTTCCTTCTAGGGTCCTCCAAGTGCCAGTACTTTAGGTAGCCCTGAGAAGAAGTAGAAGGGGAGGTCTAGTGTTTCCTCTACAGATCGGCGGAGTTTTGCTAGGAGTGGTGGAGTTTTGCTAGGTGTAGCAGAGCTAGCATTAGTCAGATAGGGTCCAGTGCTTCCGATGGGATCTAGTACTTCAACTATGGTCAAGTGAGCCATATTGCTACATTTTGTCTTCATCCTCGGCGTACCCTAGCTCCAGTGGTGTGCTACAATTACAGGAAGGCGAGACATGTTCAGAGATCCTATCCAAAACCACCTAAGAAGGGAGGAAGCGCGCCACAATAGCCGACTAAAGGACGAGTGTTTACCATTATAGCTCCAAGTGCTGGGAATTCGGAAGATGTAGTTGAGGGTAAGGATGACTAGTTGGTTTTGTGACCCTATGTGATTATTGTAATATTCTTGTAACCTGGACATCTACCTGATTGTATAGATGTGGTGTTGTTTTGCTTGGCCATTAGATTTTTTTATTGTGACCGGCTAGATGGCCAAAGTGTTGTTTGACTTAGGGAGTTTTTTTCTCCTTTGTTTTTGAATCTTTCGCTGTGGAGTTGGGAGAGAGACCAGCTAGACTGGCCTTTTATCTCAACGTGGTAAAACCACTGGGGGAGCATAGTTTGGCATGGAGATATCTGCGGTCTGTCGACTTGACGCTGAACGACAGAGAGTTCGACGCCAGCCTGATCGTGATATACATGCAGGAGTACGATGTGATACTCGGCATGGATTGGTTGACGCAGTAGTCCAATTTGATCGATTTTACTCGAAGGAAAGTTTATTTTAGGTCTCTTGAGGGTGGTTCTTTCTTTGTACAGGGTGGGTGTCAGGGTGAGCCTAAGCTTGTCATTTTGGCTATGAAGGCTTATAAGTCTTTGGTTATGGGTTGCGTGGGGTATCTAGCTAATATAATTACCTCTACTTCTCCTGAGTTGGGTGTTTACAACATCTCTGTGGTGTGTGAATATCCCGACATTTTCCCTGACGATCTACCTAGTATGCCACCTTACAAGGAAGTAGAGTTCTCGATCGATCTGATCCCTGATTTTGGTGCTGTGTCAAAGCCTCCTTATCACATGGCGTCAGTGGGGTTGCGAGAACTCAAGACTCAGTTGCAGGAGTTGCTGGACAAGGGATTTATCAGACCAAGTGTGTCACCATGGGGAGAGCCTGTCTTGTTCGTTTGTAAGAATGATGGTTCGCTCCGACTGTGTATAGATTATCGGATGTTGAACCAGATCATGGTGAAGAACAAGTATCCCTTGCCCCGCATTGATGAGCTACTTGACCAGTTGTAGTCTACATTCCATGTTCTCAAAAATTGATCTGAGGTCAAGGTATCACCAACTGAGGATATGAGACTCAAACATTCAGAAGACTACTTTTCGGACGTGGTACGAGCATTACAAGTTAACGGTCATCCCTTTCGGCTTGACCAATGCTTTGGCTGCGTTTATGGATCTGATGAATAGGATTTTTAGCCCTTTTCTGGACCAGTTTGTTGTGGTTTTTGTGGAAGACGTGCTGGTCTACTCCCCTAATGTTGAGACTCACGCCTTACATCTAAGGGCGGTTTTGGATACTCTGAGGTGTCACTAGCTGTACGCCAAATTCTCCAAGTGTGAGTTCTAGCGGAGTGAGGTTATGTTCCTTGGCTATTTGATTTCTGGAGAAGGCATCAGAGTGGATTCAGCCAAGGTCGAGCGGTGAGCAGTTGGGAGTGACCCAGGACTATGACGAAGATCAGGAGTTTCTTGAGTCTGGCAGGTGATTATAGGAGATTCATCAGGGATTTCTCCTCCATAGCCGCACTTTTGACAGAATTGACCAGGAAGGGGGTTCCATTTTGTTAGGAGCAGAACTGTGATGCGAGTTTCCAAGAGCTGAAGTCTTGTCTGGTTTTTGCCCTTGTGTTGACTCTGTCTTCTGGAAGTGGTGGCTTCACTGTGTATAGTGACACCAGTGGTGTTGGGTTGGGGTGTGTTCTGATGCAGCATGGCATTGTCATCGCATATGCTTTGTGCTAGCTGAAGGATCATGAAAAGAACCACCCGACCCATGATTTGGAGATGGCTACCGTAGTGTTCGCTCTCAAGCTTTGGCGAAATTATCTGTGTGGAGAGTAGTTTGTGGTCTTCACTGATCACCAGAGCTTGAAGTATATCTTCACGCAGAGAGACCTCAACTTGAGGCAGCGTCGGTGGGTGGAGTATCTGAAGGACTATGATTTTAGCTTGTCTTACCATCCTAGCAAAGCCAACATGGTCATCAATGCCTTAAGTCAACGTACGCACGTGTTGGCGAGCCTGATGGTCAAGGAGTGGACCATGTTGGAAGATCTAGTGAGCTGCAGGCCAAAGCGGCAAGCTCGGGGGACGGTTAGTGCCTAGGTGGCCAACCTATCTGTTCGTTCGAAACTGATAGAGTTTATTGTCGCCTGTCAGCAGCTAGATCTATTTGTTCAGGCTGTGTTTGGGAAGTTGGATGCTGATGGAGGGCCTCATTTCTCTGTTGGGGCATATGGGGAGCTGAGGTATGATATGCACTTGTACGTGCTTCAGCATGAGGAGGCTAGGCAGAGGAGGCCTCAGCATGAAGCGCATCAGTCTAGGTACACTATTCATCCTAGGAGTATGAAGATGTATCGAGACTTGAAGTGGAACTTTTGGTAGCCTGGCATGAAGAGGGATGTTGTTGACCATATGCCGAGGTGTACAACCTGCCAGTTGATCAAGGCAGAGCACTAGAGACCTAGAGGGACCTTATAGGCATTGGATATTCTCGTGTTGAAGTAGGAGCACATCTCTGTGGACTTTGTGACTGGTTTACCGTAGACTCAGAGGAAGAATGACACCGTGTGGGTGATCGTGGATTGGCTAACCAAGTCTGCTCACTTCCTGGCCATTCGGGTGAAGCTTCCGATGCACCGTCTGGTGGAGCTGTATGTCTCTGAGGTGGTTCAGCTGCATGGTGTTCCGGTGTCCATCGTGTCGGATAGAGACATGAGGTTCACCTCGAGGTTTTGGAAAATTCTGCAAGAGGCCTTTGGCACCATTCTCAACTATAGTACGACATTTCATCCTTAGTCGAATGGTCAAATAGAGAAAACTATCCAGACATTGGAGGATATGCTAAGAGCATGTGCCTTGGACTTTTAAGGAAGTTGGGAGGACCATTTGCCATTGATTTAGTTCGTCTACAATAATAGTTATCACTCGAGCATAGGGATGGCATCGTATGAAGCTTTGTACGGTAGGCCATGCAAATCGCCGGTTTGCTGGAGCGAGGTGGGCGAGCATCAATTGATTGGTCCTGAGCTTGTGCAGTTGTTTGCGAACAAGGTAGATTTGATCTGTAGCAGGCTGTTGGCTACACAGAGTTAGTAGAAGAGTTATGCCGACAAGAGGTGGCGATTGCTAGAATATCTGATGGGAGACTATGTGTTTCTGAAGGTGTCGCCAACCAAGGGTGTCATGAGATTCGGGAAGCGTTGGAAGCTGAGTCTTCGCTATATTGGCCTATACCAGATCACCCAGAGGATCAGTGAGGTTGCTTATTGGTTGGAGCTATCACCACAGATGTCGTCTGTACACGATGTGTTCCATGTCTCCATGTTGAGGAAGTGTCTAACTGACGCATCTCATGTGATCCCAGTTCAGCTAGAGGGGCTCCAGAAAGATCTGTCCTTTGTAGAGGATGCCATCCAGATTGTTGACCACAAGGAGTAGGTGCTGCGAAATAAGGTGATTCTACTAGTCTTAGTGCGGTGGCAGCATCATGGAGCTGATGAGGTCACGAGGGAACGTAAGGAAGCCATCCTAGCCCAGTATTCGTATCTTTTCACTTACTAGTGATTTCAAGGGCGAAATCTTCTTTTAAGGTAGTTAGGATGTAACACCCGTAAATTCATTCTGTAATTATTTACATTTTAATGAATTTATTCTTGGACGGGTGTTACTGTTCCGAGGCCCGTTTGTGTGACTTCGTGATTTTGAGCTTGGGCCTCGTGGATCGGCTTCTGGTTATATGTTCTCGTGCGTGGTTGGCACTGTATATTGTGGCATTGTACATGTGGCCCCATGTGTTGGTCCACGTGAGGCTTGCATTGTAGGGTGGTTGTTGTGTCTGGTGGTTGGGCGGTGTGGCCAGTGAGCTCGTGAAGGTGCTGGTGGTTGGAACCCGTAGGTGAACATGCGTCCAACTACTACGTGAGCAGGGCTTTATAAGCCTGCTTGCGCCGCGCTCTGTCGCTCGTCGTATGTCTCCTTCTTCTTTCTTCTCCTCCTCATTGGGCATACACCTCTCCTTCCCTTCCTTCTCACCCCTCTTCTTCCCTCACCCCCTTCTTTCCCCACTCATCACCCTCATTCTCCCCCGTTCCTCTATTTCGTGCGTCGACGAGAGAGAGAGAGAGAGAGAGGCAGAGGCTTCGTGGGGCAAAACGTTGGCGTGGCGAGTGCTCCTGAGGTCGAGAAGGCTTCCGTGGCGGTCGTGGTCGTCGGTGGTGGCGGGAGTTTGGCTGGAGGGCGCGTTGGGTCGTCCAAATTCATTTCAGGTACATATCCCTAATTTAATGTGTAGAAATCATGTAAAATGGTAGAATTGCCTAGGATGCATGTAATCTAGGCTAAATTTATTGTTTCGGAATTTTTGGGTATTTATGGTGGTTGTTGAGATTTGGGTCCTTTTGACCCCTCTGTGCTTGCGATTTATATCTTGCTGTGTGATGTATGGATTTCGATTTTGTTTATTGAGATTTGGAGTAGACTTGAGAGTTTACCATATATGTTTTATTCAGAATTTTTGGTGGTTGTTTGGTGGGTTCGCCCTTGGTTCCCACTTCGGGTGATTTTCGGATGCCCTGCTGCAGGCCGTTTGAATTCTGATAGAAAACTAGGAGCACAGACCGATTGCACTGGCCACATGCACAAGTCCAACGACAGCTCTGGCCCTTGATCCAAGTTCTATTAGCGTTCAGACAGAAGTGCCAAGGGCACAGGCCAGACACACGATCCACATGTGCGGGTCTGGTAAGGATTTTTGGAGGTTTTTTTTTGGATTTTTGGAAAATGTATTTTGAACGTAGTGGTTTCCTTAATTGGTTGTTTTACCCATTTGAGATGGGATTGTGGATCGTCAGTGGTAGTCTCATGGGACACTTGATGTGCCGTTTTGTCGAGGTTTTGAAAGAGTTTCTAAAGATATAAAATGGTTTTGAAAATGTTTTTTTAAAAAGATGAGTCGACCGCTTTGGAAATTGTTTTCCTGGTTTTTTATGTGCTGACCGAGACATCGTGGGATCGTGTCGTCTAGACTAGGGAATATGCAATATTCTCAGGTGGTCGAGCACGTCTCCAAGCTTGAGGTCGGGGGCGGAGATACCTAAGGCTGAGGGTCGTCAGGTCGTGAAGGTATGAGACTTCCTGACTGTCGTCTCGAGGCTATGATTATGGTCCGCGGGTTGAGGTGTCTTGTGGCATGACGGGGAGGTATGATACTCCTACTGTCGCTGTGACCACTGTGGCTCGGGTGTTGTCAAGTGTAGAGGTATGACACTCCCTCCTGAGCACTGTGTGGAGGATGCCGTGAGGAGGCGTACCTTGTGGTGGCCAGTGCGATGGGACATGTGCCTCGTAGCTAGTAGCGTCCTGAGAGACAGGACTGTCTTCCCAAAGAGGGGTTGGCTTTGTGAGGGTTCTCTAGGTGGGAGAATCGTAGGACGGTGATCGCTCCTGCACAGAGTGGTTTCACTGTAGCAGTGTAGTACACCTTGGTGGCTACTTGTAGCCAGAGTTGGTTGCCTGGTACTGGACTTTCCCAACTCACTATGTGTGATTTTAGCCATTGAGAGTCTCGTTTGTGGTTTTAGACTGGTAGAGCCTCGTTTGTTGTGGTTTTCGGCCTTGTGGGTTTGATTTGTGAGATTTTAGAAAAAAATGATTACGAAAGGAATTTAAAAGAAAATTAATTTAGATTTGTTTTTCACCGTTTTTGTAGGGTGCGTACTGAGTAACTTTTGTCACTCATGTTTTTTCTTCGTGGTTTTGATTGTAAGTGTGGACATGCAGGCAGGTTTTAGCATAGTACATATAGTTCGAAGTCTCGTAGCCGCACACATAGGTTCTTGGTAGTTGATATTTTTGTTTAGCTTTTAATTTCCTATACTTTAATTTATTTTAAATTATTATTGAAATTTGAGACGTGACAGCTTATTAGTGGGATTGAGCTCAAGAAGAAAGCCCTTGGTCCTCTTCTCCGTCTCCTCACTGATTGCAGTGCTTTTGCTGCCACCAACGCCGCGGAGAAAGGTGATGTTGCTTGCCTCATATATGATATATCTTCTTGATTCCTTCAATCACTCTGTTGCAATCAGAGAGCTAGCGGTTACTACAGTAGCGGAGTTGCTGCCACTTTCAAAGATTTGCGAAAGGCTGTGCTCGAGGAGGGTAGGTTGGGTCCACTTCTTCACCTATTTGATTAAATCCAACATCGTCGATCCCAACAATGCGTGGGCAATTACTGCCTATGGTGGCATTGTTGTTCTGATTGGTGCTTGTCATTTGGACAGTGGAGGCTCGCCCTTGACGAGAGCAAAGGTGTCTGGATCACTCCGCAATGTCGTCTCTGCCATAGGAGAAGTCAAAGAAACGTTGGGTGGAGGAAGGAGGCATTTTTGGTGCTTATCGAGATGTTGGGTGATGAGAATGATGAGATTAAGAGGAATAATGTGCATTGCTTGTATTGTTTGTAATGTTATATTTTATCAAAAATTACATTTTTTACCTAAATAATTATCAAAAACTACATTTTTTTGAAAAATTTTGTTTTCAATCAAATATTTTTTCAAAACACAGTTTTCATAGTTTTTATATTTATAAAAAAAGTAAAGAAATGTATTTTCAAAATTATATTTAGTCCATTCAAACAGATCCTAAATTCCTCTCTGGAGTTTTTCTTTCCTGGTGGATCCTCGAGTTCTAACTGTCAAAGCACCCTAACTTTATCCGAATTTTATTAATTTTTATGAGCGCATTCTTGAAATCCTAATCTAGTTCCAAAATATTAAGAATTTAGTTTCTCAAGCTAAGATCAATAGGAGATAAAATGTAAATAGATGGTGCGTTTTAGCATAAGGTAGAAAAACCCCACCCTGTGTTCCTGCTTACTTCACAGTGTCTGCAAGCATGGAGACAAGACATAAGAGCAGGTCACATCTCGTCTTAATATGTTGCAAAAGGCTGAATCTTTAATTATTCTCATTTATACCAAGGTTTTAAAATTCTTAATGATTTTCTCTCCTCGTGGAAGTCCAAATCAAATTTCACGCCCCAATCTAATTAGGATTTCTGAGTGTCCACTTCTGAAGTTCTTCTTGTTTAGGAGAAAAGATGGTCCTAATTCAATCTTAATTGGAGTTTAATTACTTTTCAGATAATTAGAATATTAAATGGTAGCTATTCTTAGCATGATATTGGGAAATCTCATTTCTATTAGTTACTCAAACAAGCATGAAACAAATTGTCTCCCAAAGGACATGCGACCTACTCTCTAAAGGCATAACATAAGAGGAAATAGAACTACACATTTGGTGTTCTTCTAGATTGGCAAATCATCGTTTAATTTAGTCCCCAACAATCCAATATATTTTAATACTGATCAATTGAATTTCTTATTCTTATGATTCCTGGAAGTCCTCATGAATATAAAATCAACCACTATCTTTCAAAGAAGGATTCTATGATTTATGAGAGCTTTTCTTAAAGAGAGAAAATTATGCAAGTGAAAGAAAGTGAGATTTCATGCCATTCTGTGTAAAGGGAGTTCTGAATTCGAAAAATTCCACAAGGATTTCTCTCTTCTTCCTTCTCTTCAAGGCATCACCAACTCATCCTTGTCCTTCACTGTCATCGAGAAATCAAAATCTAGCATCTCAGGACACAAGTTCGACTCTTATCTTAGGGTACAACAATCAGTGAAATTATAATAAAATGTAATCAAATTATAAAAAAATTGATTACATAGAACTAAATTATATTGTAAAGAGACTACATAGAAATCAATTAGAATATTTAGGTGATTAAAATTTGTAATTAATTCATTATTATAAAATCGATTCCAATGATCGTTTGAATTACTCTAACCATGGTTAGAATAACTTCAGTGATTGTCGAAGTGATTCTGATGATTATTGGGTAACTCCTTTGACCATTGGAGTTTCTATCAGAGAAACATCAACCACTGTTAGAATAATGTCCATGATCATCAGAGTGATTGCGGCAATGATCAAACAATGCTTGCTAAAGTGATTTTAACGATGACTGGAGTAACTCCAGTGATTGCCGGTGTAATTCTAATGGCTATCGAAGTTGCTTTGGTAATCGCCAAAAGGATTCTAGTGGTGACCAATGTAGCTACAATGATCCCCATACACAACAACAGTACTGCGATTTACTGATAGATTTTCTTGTAGGTAAATCATAAAAATACGTCGATAACTAAATTTATCGACAGATTTTCTATCATTAATTATCTGGAAGTATAGAAGGTGTCACTAGACTTATTTAACGACAGGTTTATTGAAAATTTCTGTCAGTATTTTATATTTTCAATCATTATGAAATAATTTACCGACGAATATTCTATCGGTTAATTTTAACAATGGAAATAGACAGAATTTTGGTTGGTAAATTATTTATTTACCTACGAAAATTCCTTCAAGAAATTATTTAGTAATGACAAAAATTCCATTAGGAAATAAGTAGAATATTTTTTAAAAATTTTTCTTGTATCCAGTGTGTTGTTTATGAAAAGTTGTTTAGGTTGCGACAACATAAATAATTAAAATGAATATTTTGTACATCCATATACTAGTACACAAACACATCATAATTGGAATTCATCAAAATGTTGAAATAGTTTTGATATATTAAGCTAAAATGTCAAGTACACATGTATATAAGATCAAGTACACATCATCATAATGTAAGTACACAAGTATACAAATACAAAGTATTCACTTATTCATAAACTGAAATGTCTTGAAACAGTTGTTTGACCCATAACATAGTCAACTTCCTTTAGGAGTAGATGAAGTACTACTCCTAACTTACAAGAAAAACCAATATCTTGGAAGTACTTGTTAAAATTGGATCTCAAAAAACCACGAATTTATATATTAAAATTCAAATTTTAAAATCTATTCATGTCATATTCATCACAAATAAAATGTAAATGCGGAAGCGAACTTGAATTTATGAAGAAATCCTTGCCCCTTTCTTCAGATCCAGTCTTCCAAACCACTGAGCTCTAGCTTCTTGTTCTTACTCTTTCTAAAGATGGGGGTGAGAGAGAAGGAAGTCGAAAGTTAGGATTTGAGGACCATGACTCCAATATATAGAAATCTATAATAATGCATATTTCCAATTGGATCCATCAACAAATGGAAAAATGTCCTAATGGTCGTTACACATATTAACCTACTTTACTTAATATACTAATTGGCTCAACCTAAGAAACCAAATAGATCATTATAATTAGCCTATTCTGAAAATAACATACAATATTTTAATTGATTTTATATTGGCATATATAGATTATTGGATTTAACCCAACAATCTTCCACTTGAGCCACACATAAAATTAATAATTAAAGTATGAAAACTTTATGAGTTCCAAATGGTTATTTTAACAAAGATATCTTACAATCCGGTTCATAAATTGTATCAACATAGGATCAAAGAAGTTTTCATTTCTTTAGGTATAATTCAACCTACAATGGTTACTAATGTTAATACAACCAATGACATGAATCAAGCGTGAATGTATAGCATGGAATTTATGCGAAGTGATCTAAATACACCCATATTCAACTGGTTCAAAATTTAGTGAAATTAACATAAATATCTAGAATGTAAATAAACTAAAACCTTAGTTCTATAGAAAATAACATCTACAACAATAGCGCATCCGAATACAAACTCTCACTAAACCAATACATCATCAAATGGTACAACATGCATATGAGCAATATGCTTATGAAAGACCATGGGTGGTACTTCTTTAGTAAGTGGATCTGTAATCATGGAGTTTGTCCTAATATGCTCTATAGATAACTGACTATTCTAGATTCTTTCTTTAACAATCAGAAACTTACTGACTTTATGCTTAGACTTTGATGAGTTTCAATTGTTATTGAAATATAGTATCGTAGATTTATTGTCACAACATAACTTAAGCGGTCTTTCAATTCCATTTACAATCTATAGGTTTGTAACAAATTCCTTTTTCATATTCTCTGATTGGATGTCTCATCGCATGTTACGTATTCAGCTGTCATAATAGAAGGAACTATAAGTGTCCGCTTGACACTTTTCCATGATATAGCTCCTGCTACTAACAAGTACACATAGCCTGAAAATAGATCTACAACTATCTTGGCATCCAACAAATCAGAGTTAGAATATCCAATGAACTCCAACTGATCCGATTTCCTATATATAAGTGTAGAGTCTTTTGTTTTTTGCAAGTACTGCATTATCCATTTAATAACTTTCCAGTGATCCATACCTAGATTGCTTAAATATCTACCTAACATGCCAACAATGTATGCGAGATTTGGATGCGTACAAATCTAAACATACATAAGACTCCTAATTGCCGAAGCATATGGAATCTTCTACAATTCCTTATGTTCAAAATAATTTTTAGGGCACCTTTTTAGACTAAACTTGTCTCCTTTAACTATAGGGGTATTAACTGGCTCGCACCATTCATGTCATATCTATTAAGGACCTTTTCAATATTTTTTTTGAGATAATCCAAGAATACTTCGAAAATAATCCCTAAGTATTTGGATTCCTAATATAAAAGAAGCTTCACTAAAGTCTTCCATCTCATATATGTTTGAGAGTGTAACGCCCCGATCCCGGGCACGCTACTAAATCACAGTATCCCAAGCATAATTACACTAATTACAGAAACAAATATAACTGTAACCAAGGCTCACCTTCAGGATCACAATGTGCGGCTAGAAGCTCCAACCCTTGCACCGGAACCCGGCTGCACGCGGTCTGCACCTGAAAACTAAAAAGCACGCATGAGTGACATCTAAGTCACCCAGTACGTGCCCAAAAACACACAACCACAAACAAAACTCGGCAAAACCAAAAGAAACTTGTTTCTTATCATTTTACAAAAACTTAGTTTTCTCCTTTGAAAATCATCCTTTCTTTTATTAAACAATCACTTGGGAATTCAATCCCAAAACCATATTCCATTTCAAAAGCCATATCTCTTTCTCTTACAAAACATTCCTTTCAAAAACCTTTTGGAATTCATTTTTCTTTTCCAAAACAATTCCATTTTCAATATTGGGGATTTCTTCCCAAACACACTTTTCAAATACACATTTTGACCAGATCCAGCCTAAAACACAATGCCCCATTGGGCTCAAAACCAAATCATAAACATTGGCTGGCAACTGGTTAAAACATCATCATTTCTTTTCAGGATTTTAGGATCATTTCACAAGTTCAATCCTGACCAAAACACATTTCTCTTTCTTTATTCATTTCCACTTTTCTTTACTGTTGTTACCTTGATCAGGGGTAACCTAGCACACAAGCAGTAGGTGAGGACATCCTTCCCCTACCTTCCTGCACTGCCGCGATGA
>JAMKQA010026030.1:0-13963 GCA_024699735.1 Posidonia australis
AAAGCTCTTTGCAAATCACATGTAATATGCATCAAATCATTACCTGTGGTCTTTAAACCCACACATTCTTTCATGGTCTTTACACCATGAAATCACCCCTCACACGGGTCCATATCCATACACATAAAGCATCATTAAAAACAACATACTTGCATGCATCATCTCACAAGTCATTTCCATGCATTTCATACATTTATCATGTATTTATCCATATTTAATCATCATTTCCTAAGCATTTCTCGAAATAACTCAGGGCTCTGATTCGGCATGCCGAATCCTGATTCGGTATGCCGAAATCCCCTGATTCGGTATACCGAAGGGGGGCTTCGGTATACTGAAATCCCCTGATTCGGTATACCGAAGAATTTCGGTATACCGAATCCCTGTCAAATTTATCAGTCCCTACCAAATCGGTCGACCGAATTTCTCCGGTCGTTCGAAACCACAACGCAGGGTACCGCCTTGGAGCATTTTGGTATGCTGAAACCAATTCGGCATACCGTTTTCTGCTGTTGCAGAAAACTCCCTAGGCCACCGCCACCCCTTCCTCCCCAAAGTGGGAGTAAGGATCGGACCCCCATACATGCCACAAAAATTACGAGTAAAACATGGGGTGTAGACCTTCAGTCTACTCCAAAACCCCTTAATCAAAACATGAATCCATTAAGCATGCTGTTCTATGGAAAATCACAAAGGCACAAGACTCATTCAACACCACTGTAGCATGCTTCACATCAACTAGCAAAATCTCATAAAATTAGCCACGAATTAGCATCATATGACCAGAAACACATGATTCAACACTTTCCCAATATTTCCATATTTTTCATGATTTTGTAGCATTAATCTAACCATGCTTCAACCGATGGAGGAAAAATAGAGGGGAAAACAGAAGGAAAACGCGTACCTGGCTTCGACGAGCCTCGCGTGCCCTCCAACTCCGGCGGTGCATGGCACCAGCCTTCCCCCACACTCGTGCGATCTCCACCGACGCGCGACTCCTCCTCAGCCTCCACACTCCCTCTCGCCCTCTCTCTGGTTTCTCTGCTCCTCCCCCATGCCGCATGCCTCCCTTTAAAGCCTCTATCGCCTACGATTCCCACGGATTTCGCCGATCCACTGCCAGCCACCATACCGTCAAAGGGACGGAACGAGCAGCCCTCCCCGCCAGGCCTTGCGAGTAGGGGAGATCGGTCACGGGCATGGGGAAGACAGGGAAAAGAGGGCACGGCACAGCTGGCTCTTTGACTGGGTCCAAGCCCAAGCCCAAGTGGGTCTACCACAAACATAGGTCCCAATGCAGAACAGACCCACTAGCTAAAGAAATCACACCACAAGGGAGAAACCAGGGGCACAAAACACAGGGAGAGACCACAGCCAACAAACACAATCTGGATTTACCATTAATAAACCACACACAAAAATTACAAGAAATTCCATGGTTTATATTAAATGGAAAAGCCAGACACAGATGTTGCAATCAACAATTTCCATAAAATCATGGGGTGTAGACCCTCAAGTCTACTTCAATGCCCTTCAATCCATTCATGATTCCATCAACCATACATGGAGATATAAATTCGCAAGGGAAACATGCTCAGAGTTAAACCTTAAAACATTTAGGGCATATCTACCCAAAACTCATGAAATTCACACAATCTAGCATGATCCCTACACATTCACATCATTTATCTCATTTCCATCATCCCTACTATTTTCTATGATTTTCCATGCATTTATCTCAATTTTCATGCAATTATGCAATTAACTCATTGTTAATAAAACACTGGACGGAGGAAGGGAAAAGGGTCGCGTACTAGGCTCAGCTGCCCGGCGACTCTCCCCGCACTCTGGTTAACCTCCTCGTGCCTCAGTGAACCTCCTCCACCCGTAGAATCCACTGGCGGCTCACCCCACCTCCTCGGTTACGTGCCACTCCTCTCCCTCTCCTCCTCTCTCGGTCACCCCTTCCTCTCTTCGCATGCCGCAGCCTCTGTTTATCCTCTTCTCCACCCGCGTCGTGCCGGCTGCCCATCGCATCGGAGGAGACGGCGAGGCACGAAACGATGTCGCTGGTGGCACGGGTCGGGGAAGGGAAGGAAGGAGACGGGGAAAAATAGTGCGGGCTCGTGAGAGGAAGGAAATAAAGGAGAAGAATAAGGAAAAGAAAGGAAGAAAAGACTGGCACATAAACCGAGACGACTGTGCACCCTCAGGCTGGACTCCACATTGGTCCCAAATCACAAACAAGTGCACAAAAGACCAACCACAAGCTCACACAATCAAGAAACAACAAATTATCCATTAATAAACCATTTAAGCAATATTACAATTAATTACATGGTTTACAAATAAAAATGGATAATCAGGCCCAGATGTCACACTCCCTCTGGTCCAGACATCCTCTGTGGCTCACTCCCATCTCTCCAGCTAACGCCCTCTCCGCCGTTCCTCTTTTTCCGACAGGTTCAGCGCTGCTTCGCTGGGTTTTCATTCTCTTCTGCTGTTGGTGCTCTTCTCTTGGGCAACATGGTGAGGCATCCATGGCAAGGTGGGATGGTTGCAAGCCATAGGTTCCTGATATGGCACTCTAGTGGACTTTCTAGGGTTTCCCGACGATGGTTACTCCGCTCCACTGCTCGGATGTGCTGAGGTGCTGGATCAACATGCTTTCTGATAGTGACTGCGAGAAGTTACGGTGCTAAGGGATTTCTAGGCGACTCTTGAAGATCGGGGACGTCGAGGTGATCCATTATCTCCTGTGCACCGTGGCCAGATTCTGGAAACCAGCCCACCACGTGTTCTGGTTTGGCTGAGTGGAGTTGACCATCACCTTGGAGGAAACCAGGCAGATTTGCGGCCTGTCAAGATTGCTGGGGCTCCGGTTTTCATGCGCTGGGACGGGTATGCATCTGCCCTTTGCCAACTAACTAACTTGAATACTACAGAGTGTGGGAGGTGCTTGATCTATGCAGATGGTTCCGAACCCATGCTTCGCTTGGACTACTTTGATGAAGTAATCATGAGGCGCTCCGTATTGGGCAAAGGTCTTTGGTTGCATGGCTTCGTCCTCCGTTTCCTAGGAGAGCTCATATTCAGTCACGGCCGGATGACCGTAGCGATTGAGGTAGCTAAGATTGCTTTGGCAGTGGTGAGCAAATCGATTGATATAGCTCCCATGATCCTGGTAGAGACTTACTAGGGCCTGGATCGTGCTCTCCACTGGTGTCGCCATTTCTACGGCTGTGGAGCATTGGTGCAGGTAACTTTGAATTTTACTGAGATTGGCACATTTATGTTTGCTGACTCGGTGGTTTTAATAGGTGTGGCTGGCGGCTCATCTAGGAGTCGAGGTCCTGCGTCCTTAGAGGTTGGCATTTGAAGCCTATTACAAGAGTAGGCATTCCTGGACCATTTCTGGAGTGCTGGAGTTCTACGAGAAGCTAGAAGGACTGTTCGAATGTCAGATGGTCTGGCAAATCATCCCATCAACCACGGAGCCTTTCACAGTGTTCTTCAATGGCATCGACATGAGGGTGGTCGTTCTTCCTGGCCTCAGTGGAGGAGTGGAGTATCACCCTGCTCATGTCCTACGTCATTTTAGTTTCCGCCAGGACACCTTTGAACAATTTCCAACGCTTGCCATCTTCCGACTATATCCTCAGAATTCCACTGCCATGATTGCTGAACTGGCACATCGGCTGCGGACTGGCGTTAGCTCTGGTGAGAGGTACGGGTTGTTCTGAGGCGTATAGCTCACATACACAAGAGGATTGGCCAATCACCGAAATGACTCATGGTGCTCCTCTGTTTCAAAATGCTAGTAGCTCGAGGAGGCCTTGGACCAAAGGGAATAGCTGATCTGAGCACATGTAGTGCACTTCTATAACCCATTTCAATGATTGCACTCTTGAACATGAATCTGAATGAAGACTATATGCTTTTTCATTGTGTGCTCCTTTTTTTCTTTCTGTGATTACCTGCTTTGAGCGATTCCGCCATAGCATTAGGGCTGACCAAATCACCTACCCTTTTGAAGGCATAGGTTGGATACATTATTGTTACTCGCCTGCCCTGGCCTTTGACCGAGTATGCGGGAGGTACTTCTTCTGTAAGTTAGCCACTGGCGTCCCTAGTGGAAACACGCATGTGCTGCGTGTTGCTACCACGTGGCTCTCGGGCATGGGGAAAATTGCTGCAGTTCCCTGGTCTCTGGAGTCTCACACTAGAGCACTTTTGGAATCGATGATCTGCCTCTATGCGTTCCTTCTACGAGCTTTCAGTGTGGAGCTATCGACTTGCTTCGAACTCTTGGCCTGAAACACTTGGTCAAGTGTCCATTTGCCAAAACGCAGCTGACATGCCCCTGGCTGTGGATGTTTCACTTGGTGGGTCCCTAGCATAGACTGTTGGTGGGTCCTTGGCTAAGATGTGGTTGGTTGGAAGTGGCCACGGGGGCAGTTGACATGCCCCTGGCTACAGATGCTCTACTAAAGTCAACCAAGTGGGCAGCTGGCATGCCCCTGGCTGGCGGTGAACCATGTGGGCTGCTGACATGCCCCTGGTATAAGTGTTCTGTTGAGGTCAACCATGTGGGCAATTGTCATGCCCTTGAATGGAGGTGGACCGCCGACGTCGATCAAGAGGGCAACTGACATGCCCCTGGCTGGCGATTAGGCAAATCCCTGTCCTGTGATAGTGATGATGAGGGAAGTAATGCAGATGTAGATGCATGGTTTACTTACTTAGTTATGCTGGGCCTTCAGCATTAGGAAAGTCTTAGTGCCTACCTGAAAGGGAATGGGGGACCTTGTAGCCCGATGGACTCTATTCGGATCTCTAGCTGGTAGGTGGTACTTTGGGTAGCGAGGCGGTTGTGTTAGGATAGTGGATAATTGAGTGGTGGATAACTGGGTGGTAAGCGTTTAGATGGTGGCGAGGCTAAGGCTCCACATTAAACTCTTTAGGTCCCACACTTGCTCTTTTACATTATCAACCTTTCTTTTACTCCCTCATAGGTGTGTGGGTTCACTCTGCTCCTATTGGGGGTAATGGACGCCAAGGTGGGAGGCTTTTAAGAAGAAGCGCTAGTCCTTCAATGATGTGGGTGGTTCAGGCGCTTGCTCTGACTCCTCCTCGGGGTACAGTAAGGGTAGAGTTGGCTCATACACCTCTCTCTAGGGCTGGCTTCCATCTTCGACTTCTGTCTCCTCATTTCTTTTGTGCCCTCTAAGCAGTATGATTTTTTTTGCTCACTCTCACTCACAGCCTAGTATTTTATCTCCCTTTTGGAGATGTGGGTCCTTAGAGAGTTTGAAAGCTTCGTCCTACTCTTGATGAGAGGTGGCTTCCTCACTTGCTAGACGATTTGGATAGAACTCTTCGGGAGATGAGAACCCTTCCCATGGTAAGCTAAGCTTTTCCGATTTCATCATCGAGCCACTATGCTTAGGGGGACTGGGAGGAGTTCAAAGATGGTTAGAGTTGCATGAGAGATGTTCGGGATGCTCGCCAGAGGTGGTGGAGGGCTATTGGAGGTTTAGGTGTTGGGTTCCAGTTCTCCGGCGAAGTTCTCTTTGGTCACTCTTTGCTATTCTCTCGTGCAAAAAATGCTTGGCCATCGTTGAAGGGCATTAGGGGGGTTGGTGCGTCGTCTGGAGTGGTAGGTGGAGTAGGACGGCGTGGGTGGCTCAGTGTCAGAGATGCCAGGGTGTGGCTCGCCGGTGTACTGCAGAGGTGGCGTGCAGCGACGGGCGACGTAGGGTGATGGTGGAGACAGGGCGTGGGAAAGCTCTAGAGGTGTCAGGCACGCCAGGAGACATGTCATGGTTTTGTGTGCAACATCGCTCGTACGAGGTACAAGGTTGTACGACGAAAACGACGAGTCAAGCGGTGCCTACCAGACTGGCCTGGCCTTAACGTGCGCTTGGGCCGCGCTATCGGGTCGTGCGCATGTCATTGGGCCAGAGCACATGGGCTGGGTTTTTTGGTGTTGGGCTGGTTTTAGGTTTATGGGTTTGGTTGGGGAACTATGGTAAGTCCGGGTCAGTTGTCCAGTTACACTCTCTATCGGGTCCACCTGCCAACATTGGATAGAAACTAGGGTTTCTACACGTGGATTTTAATTGCCTTGTCTCAGGTGCATTATTGGAGGTGCAGTCTTGCTCTAGTGCGATTCTTGGAGACACTTAGCAGCACACAAGTCTGGGTGATAAATCATAATTATTTAGTAGTTTATTTCTATTAATTTAAATTTAATAAGTCATTTAGGTAGTTTCTGTACTATTGTGTAGCGCTAGGGCGTTACAGTTGACCTGGTTCACTTGTCTTGATTGCTCTAGTTAGAGAGAGCTTCCCTTAAGGAATCGTGACTCTACTGTCAAACTGTTAGTTTCCACCCTATTTGTGGACAACAAACAAAACCTGAAAATAATTAAAAAACTAGAAAGATGAACAGGTTGACAAGATAATAATAATTTTTTTATTCGCTACTGTAGGCCTAAAAAAATGACAAACAAGAAATAAACAAAAGGCCTGTAGGAAAACGATATCAAGATCCTACTGCCAAGTTAACTAGCATCGAATTAAGTCATCACTTCTAGTGCGACGAGACTTAGCATGTGGTATACAGGTGGCTAGAAATACAAACTTCCTAGGTTTTATCTGATAAAATGGTCTAGCCATTGTGAAACCTTAAACACACAACTTCTAGACCTAAAGCAACACTTATATCTAAACAATAAATGAAAATGAATAAAGGAAAGGTAAGAAAGTTTTACATAGCACGAGGGTTGGCTTTAACTGGTCCCAGTGTGATCGTCACTTTTCTGTGGATAGAGGACTTGGGGTGTTTTAAATAGGTGCTAATGTTTCCACGTACGTCGACGACTCTGTTGTGATCGCCACTTGTTGTTTTGATGAGATTGACTAACAAGGCGCCTAAGGGAGATGTGATTGTGGTTACGAATGTGGGTCCTTGATTCACTAAGTCGGTGGCATGATGTTGGTCAGCGGCTTCCTCGAACTATGTAGTATTCTCCTTCCCTTCAAAACAAACAACAAAAACAAATCTAGATTAGTTTAAGTGTAGTAAACAATATCCGAGAGATAACAAATAAAATAAATAAGTGAAAGTAATAATAACTGAGGCTGGTCTCCCACATGCATATGCTATGGGCCTATCTAGGAATGCAATGAATATGAATATGTAAAAGAAAATGATTTGAGAATGATACTCCCTTTACCCTCGTGCTCGTGGTGTTAGGTTGACGAAGCGGAGGCACAGATGGAGCTTCAAAGGCACATTTAAGCTTCAGACTGGGATGATCTCATTGGATTTGGGTTATCTCATTGGGATTTGATTGAGCGAAGGGGCCATGGCTCTCTTTTTGAGTCTCTCTCTCTCAAACGGGCTCCTTTAGGATTTCTAACAGCTTTCTAGGGGTTTTAAAATGGCTCCTTGGATTTTCTAAATTGCCTCCCCTTAAGCTCTTGACTAAGGGGTCTTTTTATAGAGCTTGGGGCATTAGATCTCTTCAAGGACTAGTACGAGATCCAAGGGCCAGGATTAAACTCGCTTAAAATGGGAAAAAAAGATATTTATACTTGTCACCTATGCGATAGGCGACAGGAATGAACTCATCACTGTACGAAGTGGTAATGCGGCTAGACATTTCATTTTCGCTTGATGTAGTGAATAAATATCTAAAAGTCAATAATATATTCCACGTTAGCTAGCCGTCGGTGGAATAAGCGTCAAGTAACCAAAAAGGTAAAATTTTAGAAATTAAGATCCCAAAATATCCTATTACGACCAAATCAATCCTTTCAAAATAATCTTCGTAATAGAAAGATATTTTAAATAAATTTATAAATTCAAAATAAACTTAAATGTTAAGTAAATTAAATTTGAAATTTAAATCTCCAACAATTATGAAGAGAATATCGGTTAACATTAGGGATATATTCGATTTAATTTAGATTCGTAATTAATTAGATATTTTGGATTTTATCTTTATTTTTAAACATTATAGTGAATTAAATGTAGTTATAACATTTAAAAGTGTGATAACTTAACATAAAATCTTGTTTTTTTATAAAAATAATGATATATGATCTTAATTTGATGTCATCCATATTTCTAGAAATTTCCTGAATTAATTGACATGTATAAAGGTTTATATGATATTCCATAGATATTTTAGCGCTAGAAAAATTATAGAAATTATAATAATTGTGGGAAAAATAAGATAATAATTTATAAATATCCCATATATCATATTAAAGCCTAGGATGACAAAATATATCGAGAGAGATATCCAGGATACTCGTTGCTTGTCTCTGTGGTGATAAGCTTAGCTCGTCACCTCCCTAATCGGTGACGAGCTCATAGCCGTCTATAGTGTTAATGAGATTTGTCGCCTGCCATAGAGGCAACGTCTTCGTCTTTTTGAATTTACTTCCTATCTTTTATGTTAATCCAAAGAGATGCATTAAAAATCCAGAATACTTCAGAAATTCCATAAAATCATAAAAATATCTTTTTTAAGATTAAAATAGTCAAATCTACCACTAATTTGAGTAAGGCAAGAGTGCCAACTCTGCCACAGCTGATAATTCACACCAAATAAAACTGTTCAAGGTACCCAAACCTGCCACTAGTTTGAGTGTGTTATCTTTGCCACAATTAATGATCTTGAATCAAGTAAAATCAAAAATGTTTTTAAGTAAATCATGGAAAGTCTAGAAAAAGTGTTATAAGTCCTTAGTTATGTGATTTAGGGTGCCTCAAGTTTTCCTATCCTTAATTAACTCTTAGAAATGTGAAAATGGGATATTTAAAGAATTGATCCAGGTAGGGCCTTAATACTCTGTTCATCAGGTCCATGAAAGCAATCGACACATTTGTCAGTAGGAGTAACATAACATGATCAAGAACTCATAATGGGCATACTGGATCCAAAAGGCTGTCTTATGTACATCTGATTTCCAAATCTGGAGCTGGCAATATCCTGATCTCAAATCTATTTTCGAAAAGACTGATGCTCCTTGCAATTGGTCGAACAGGTCATCTATCTTTGGCAATGGGTATTTGTTCATTACAGTAATTTGGTTCAGCATTCGCTAGTCCATACATAATTAAAGCGAACCATCCTTCTTCTTGATGAACAACATAGGTGCACCCCAGGGTGATAGACTCGACCTGATAAATCCTTTGTCCAGTAGCTCTCACAGCTGATTTCTAAGCTCCTTCAATTCAACAGGTGTCATTCTATATGGGTTTTTCGAGATAAGGCTTGATCCTGACACCAATTTAATCAGGAACTCTACTTCTATGTGTGGCGGCATACTAGATAACTCCTCTAGGAAAACATCAGGGTACTCTAGAACAATTGGTATGTCTTGTACCCTCAAATTAGGCAAATAGGACATTGCCATACTAGCCAAATATCCCACACTACCTCTTGCTAGAGAGTAGTAGGCCTTTATTACGGAGATTAGCTTCTTTGGTTCTCTTAGTCCTACTCTATGCACCATACACCATCCCTAGCCTGAACATTCTGCCAACACTCTCTTCTTTATATAGTCAATCATTGTTGAATACTACGTCAGCCAGTCCATGCCTTGTATTACATCGTACTCCTTCATGTCCATTATTATCAAACATGCCTTGAAGTTCTTGTCTCCGAACTTAACATTTACAAACCACAATTACCTCCATGCTAAGTTGTGCTCCCCCATTGGAGTCACCATATCAAGGTGAATGGCCAACCTAGTTGGCTTGTTTCCAACCTTGGCTGCAAACGACTCAGAGATAAAGGAGAATGAACTCCCTTAGTCAAACAATAGTATGGCCATTTGGTCAATCACTAGAAAAGAACCTAACAACAACACACATCATAACCACAAACCATAATTATTATAGTGAACAGTACTGGATACATAATTACATAAAGATTGGAAGATCCATATTACATAACTCATCACTACTCCTTATCCTCTACAACGTCTTCTGAGGGACCAGCATCAGGAGCCAATGTTGCAAACACTTGGCCTTTGGTTGGTTGGTGAGGTGCATCCCCAGCTGGCTTGGGAGGATTAGGGTAACTCCGTTGAATATGCCGGGTTTTTTCGCAATTGTAGCACACCACGTCCTCCAAACTTCATTGTCGATGTGTACACTATGACACTATGTGCCCTGTCTATCCACAGGAGAAACAAGATCTTCCTTACGAGCCATTGTTCAAACCAGTTTTACTGTATCCAGCACTTCCCTTCTCAGCAATACTATGTCCTTCCTCTATAGTTGAACTGAGGTGCTCCTTCCTCTTCTTTCTGGAGCTCCCTTTACTTCCAGAGCTCGACATCCTAGAAGTAGAAGGCCATGAAGCGACATCTTTCCTTTCCCCTTGGGCTAGCTTTCCATGAATAGCCAATGCTCATCCTCGTATCGGACAACTAAGTCCACTACATCTACCAGAGTTCAACACTGGTAGCCTAGGACCTTCAACTTGAGTGTTGGGTTTAACCCCTCCACAAATCTCTTGTTTTGTGCCCTGTTTTCTTGTGTGGCACTGTACATTCCCTCCTGTGTGTGGGTGTGTTGGTAAGGAGTTGTTGCTGTGCTCGTGTTGTAGGAGTGGTTAGAGATGCGTAGTTAAGTGCATGTGCCTCTGATTTGTTGTTATGCTCATGAACAACTTCCCTCCAACTATGCATATAAGAGGAGAATGGTTGTGGCTTCCTCAACACACTTCGAGACTTTCCTCCTTCTTCCCCACCAACTTTCTCTCCTCTCCCTTTAGCCATCTCTCTGCCGTCATCTCTTCCTCTTCCTCTTCCTCTTCTTCCCCTTCTTCCTTCTTCCTTCTTCTTGTTGAGGGGAGAGAGAGAGAGAGAGAGAGAGAGAGAGAGAGAGAGAGAGAGAGAGAGAGAGAGAGAGTGGAGAGGGAGCATGACAGTGAGCATCGGGCTCTCCTTTGGCTAAGCAATTTTTATGTCCTAGAGGTGGTGGTGAACTCCAGTCTTTGTCTTAGTGTTATGGCGAGCTCAAGGAGAAGCTTGTGAGGTGTTCAGAGTAGTTGTGATCGCCAGAGGTGCAGTTGGGTCACCGATAAGGAAGTGAAACCTCTGTGAACATCCTAGAGATACACACCTCACGTCTTTCTCTTGTTTTGGCATGAAAATGATAAGAATGAGTAGAATAGCATGAATTTAGTGTGTGGGAGTAATTTCAAGAATTTAGAGAATTTATTGTGCATTTATGATAATTTAATTAATGTGTTGGCACTGTTCATCCATTTGTGTTTCTTTGCTTTGAAATTTAATATCTTGAACTATGGCGAATGGATTGTGGTAATTTTTGTGCTCAATTGTAGAGTGTTTCCATGCCTTTTTCTTGTGAATTTTTTGGCTTTGTGTGGTAAGATTGGTTTGAGTTACCAAATCGAGCAATTTTGAGTTCTAGGGCTTAGCTTTGTTTCTAAAAAGCGGGAAATTCAACATGCAGGTTTTGATTCAGTATGCCATTTCTACTCTTGAATGTCCCCTGAACCCAAAAATCAGGATGCTAATCCCAGTTTCAACTTGTCGGTTTGGGTCTATGATGGATGACCTCTGGACATTGGTTCGGTCGACTGTTTCAAATCAGTTTGCCGAATCAATGCCCTATGCCTAGGTTTGGTCGACCAGTTGAAAAATGGTCTACTGAATTTGACCCTTGAACGCATTAATTGTGGATTTTGAGTTGGGTTTTGATGATTTAATTATGATCGAATGCTGTGTCAGTTTGGTAGAGATCTTGGATGATATAAAAATGATTTAAAGGAAAATACGGTAATGTTTTAGAAATGAGTTTTTTGAGGTTTTGTGGGAACCAAGAGACTAGAGGTGTGTGTTGCCTAGACTAGGGAATGTGACGACATTCTTGGGTAGTTTGACACATTACCTATGTTGATGTCAGAGAGTAAGAGGTCATAGGCAAATGTTCATTGGATCTTGGAGGTATGACATTATTGGATTGTCGTCTACAAGGTCGAGGTTGAGGTCTGTGGATTGAGGTGCCATCTGAACCTAGTTGTATGACACTTTGATTGTTTCTAGGTGTTGATACTCAGGGTGGCATCTGGACTTAGAGGTATGAGACTCTGGTTGTTTCTAGACACCATAGTTAGGATTCCGAGAAGGTGTACCCTATGGAGGCGAAGACGGGTAGAGCACGTGCCTCGTTGACTGGTGATGTCTAGAGAGTGGACAACCTTCCTGTGTGGTTGGTGTGGGAGCAATCCTTTCTGTGTGGTTGGACCATGGTAGTGCAGTGTACTTCGGTGGCTGCTTGTGACTAGAGTTGGTTGTTTAGCATTGAGCATCACGACTTAATTTTTTTTTCTACCAGTGTGGCTCGAGATTTTGAGTTTTTAGCCTGTGTGGCATCCAAGTCTTTTTCTGCCTATGTGGCGTTGTTGTAGTTTTTCTGTGTTTTGGCTTGTAGGCCTAGTTTTTGCTATATGGATAGTTTCCTACTGGTTTTGGAATGAATATAAAAGAATTTTGAAAGCTATTTAAAAGCTTGATGAGATTTATATTGCTACTTTTGTTTGATTTTCTGGTGATTTTTGCGAGATGTGTGCTGAGTAACTTTCTAGTCACTTATGTGTATTTTCCTTGTGGATTTCAGTTGCAGGTGCAAATGAGTGGCAGTTTGCATTACTAGTACATATAATCGGAATTGCCTAGTCATCCACTACAGGTTCCTACAAGCTTAGATACTGTAGTTAGCCTATAATTATCCTTTATTAGCAATTAATTGTGTTAAATTTAATTAGGTTAATGGAATTTGGGTGTAACAATGCGGGTCATTACAAATTTGGTGTCAGAGCTCAGGTTTACTAGGTGCACTAGCCTAAGGTATTCGGTCTAGCGACTCCTTAGGATTTGCATGTCATGTGTTCATCTGAACCATTTATTTTGGTGCAGGCTTTCTATTGTTCAGCAGGATACCTCTCTATGATAGAGGAAAGGGTAACGCCCTTGTCGAGGAATTCGACTTCCACGAAGAGGGTAGATGGAAGAGTATGTGGGCCGAGTTGTGGAATCTGGTGCACAAGATCTCTCACACCTTCAGTATGGGTGGATCCAGTGGAACGTCAGGAGATCAATAGGTTCAGCAGTTGAGTAAGTTGTGTGTGCCAACGTTCAAAGGTAAAGGTGGGCCCGAGGAGAGTGAGGCATGACTCAAGAGGGTCGTGAAAGTGTTGGAGAACATGGATTGCCCCAAAGAACATGGGGTGCGTCTAGCCACCTATCTACATGAAGGAGATGCAGATGAATGGTGGAGGGCAGTGCGGTGGCTAAAGTTTCTGGAATCAGTGATAGTTGAGATCAAGTGGAAGGACTTTGAGGCAATCTTCTACGAGAAGAACTTCCTAGGGCATGTGTGGGACAAATTTGACTAGGAATTGTGGAATCTACAATAGGGTAATATGACTATGAGCTAGTATGAAGCCGCCTTTGCTCATTTGGAATGGTTTTCCCAGACTTTTGACTTTGGGAAACAACGAGCTAAGAGATTTCTAGAAGGTCTTTAGTTGAGATTGAAGTTGATGGTTATGGCCTGTGGTGTCAGACCATGGTGGAGATGGTGGATCCCATTTTAAGGATGAGTACAAGAGATACCTAGAAGGTCATCCTAAAGGGAAGGGTAAGGCCTTTTTTGCTTCAAAGTTTTCCTTCTATGGCATGCCAAGTCCTAGTAGCTCGGGTAGCCCTAGAAAGAGAAGGAAGGAGAAGTCCAGTGGTGTTGCTAGTGGTCGACACAGTTTTGTAGGTAGGAGTGATGTCGTCTCCAGTCAAGCATGTTCCAGTGAACCTGGAGGAAGATCTTTCTACCAAGTTGGCCAAGCAGGCCACTTTGCTACAAATTGCCCTCATCCACAGTAAATGTCAGCCGAGATGGTGTGTTATA
>JAMKQA010026031.1:0-17786 GCA_024699735.1 Posidonia australis
TACTGTCAATGGTCTGCTAAATGCGTGCTTGCTTATTCTATATGCTCATGCATGAATGACTGAAAACATGCCAAGTCAATGAGAAATGAAATCAAAGGAAAAAAGTTAATCCGAGGGTCGAATGTAGGCATTGTTAATGCTGCTTTACTATACGCCCTTGGGCGATGAGGAAAATCGTGAAAATCGTGAAATTCTCGGAAAGCAAAACAGCAAAAATTGGGATAAATCCGAGAAAATCAAAAAGGGGAAAATAATCCTTGTTTTGGGACCATGTTGGCTTTGTAAGCCTTTTACTGTACGCCCTCGGGCGATGGAAAGCCAAAACAAGTGGAAAACTACGGTAAACCGAGGGAAACACGGAAAACGAGGAGAAAACTAAGCTCGGGACATAGCTAAAAAGCGTGCTCCGAGCCAGGAAGAAAAGACGAAAAGAAACCGTGCGAAAAGATGTGAAAAGTATGCAAAATGCAAGTGTGTGCAAATTTGAAGAATACAGGGGGTTTTCTGCAAAAAGCCCAAATTCGAGGAAAACCGGAGTCGAAAAGCTCAAATCATCGGGAAACACTTAGAAAAAACATATTCCATGCATGTATGCCAAATCCGGGGTCAAACGGGCATTCCTAGTGCAAAGAAAGTCCTCTAAGGGTTAAAATGCAATTTACCCACTAATGCATGCAATGTATGTCAATTCTGCACAAAATCAAGATAAAAATGCAATAAAATGTCTCAGAAATGATCCAGAAAAATTTCAGGGGGTAAGACAGTCATTTTACCCCTAAAAACAGCAATTCAGAATAGTTTAAACAAAGTAAAGGGGCTAAACTGCAAAATGCCCAGCAATCACAGCATTCAGAAAAGTTTTTTAACAAGTTTAGGGGGTTTTATGCAATTAACCAGTAGAAATATGCATTCAGAAACATTTTAGAAAGCATGAGGACTTATATGCAATTTTTACAAAGAAAGATGAACTATCAGACTAGTTTTTAAGAAAGCTCAAGGGCCTACATGCAATTTTTACAGAAAAGAGAACTTTCGGAAAGTTTTAAAGAAAGTGCATGGTCCTTTTAGCAAAATATCTGAGAGAAATCAAATTTCAAAAACTCTGGGGGTTTATGCTAAAGTTTTAAACACTGAAAACATTATTTCAAAAGTTCAGGGTAAAACATGTAATATTTTCAGTTAAAACTATATTCAAAACATTTTTAAAAAATGATGAATGGACCTAGATGTAATAAAAGGACCTAAATGTAATTTTGAAAGGACCTAAATGCAATAAAAATAAATTTTTTGCAGTTTATTTAAAGAAAAAAATATTTTAAATTTTTTTAAAAAGAAAAGGGGCGACGGCCACCGGCGACAGAACTCACCGCCGACGACCGCCGAAGAAGCACAAAAGAGGGCTTCTAGTGGTCTGATCTTAGATCAGACCGCACTGGAAGCAAGAGGAAGGAAAGGTTGAGGGATCCATCGGAGTGGATCCCAAAACAAACGGTGGGGGCACTCCTCCCACCTCACTTGTCGTCGGTCAACTCCGACGACGATGACGAGTTACCTTGAAGCGTTCGGGGAATTGGCGCGGCGAACGGAAGGTCCTGCGGGCTTGAGGGAGCGGAGCCAGTGCTTTTCCTTATCCAGGAATGCAAGGAGGTGTTGCAGATGCATCCCAGAGGTCGACGGCGGTGATCTCCGGCGGGATAGGCGACGCAAGGCATTCGGCGGTCACGGAGGCTCCGCGACTGCTCTAGAGGATCGGGCTTGGTTGGGCGATGCTACTGGAGGGCTTGGATGACCACGAGGTGGCACGGAACAATGGGAAGCGAGCGGACAGTAGGAGCTCTAGTCGTCTTCCTCGGCGGCGGCAACCGCGAGCGCAGCTTCCGGTGATCCTCGCAAAGGCGACTGGAGGCTACGGAGTAGCTCGGCAAGACCTAGTGAGGTCGAGGGAGGTCAGGAGAGGAGGCCAGAGGGCTCAAGGGTCGAGGAAACGTCCTGGATTGCCCCCCCACCTCTGCCGCCGAAATTGGCGACGGCGGGGCATGGCGGGGCGCCGTAGGCCAAGGGATCACTCTGGATCCCTTGGAAACACTCCAGGAAGGGGAGGAGAACCTAGAATACTAAGGAACTGAGACAAAAAAAGATGCTGGAGAAGATGGGTGTACCTGATCGGAAGTGGGTCACCGGAGCTCCAAGGTGGTTGAATTCCCTCCCGCGATTGCTTTGGCACTCTGGTTCTCTCTCTCTCGCTCTTAATTGTCTCTACGGTGGAGCAAGAATTCTGGAACCTCTCTGTATGAATCCCAAAAGTCCTCCAAATCCTGCTCTCTTCTCCTCTTTTATAGATGAACCCAACACTAAAACCCACGTAACAGCCCACCAGACCAATAACAGACTCCACAGTTGTGCTCCTAACAACCCCGACATGCTCCAACGGCTGTCCCCCAATCATTCCTCCGGATGCCAACATGATGGACGGCCATCCAAAGGTCTGTTGGTGGTTGATCCAGTGGCTGAGCTACCTTGGAAGCTTCTGGTTCAATGGTTAAATGGGTTGAATGAGGTGGGTTCAATGAGGAAGAATGGCTCGGGCTGAATTCGTGAGGTTTGGTGGAGAATGGGTTCAAAGGGAATATCTCATGTAATCTTGGTAAAAAATGAGTAAATGGTTAATCAATGTGGAGGGAGAGAAATAATGTGAGGAATAGGCTAAGTTGCTCATGGTGGGCCTTTGTGGGCTTTGGGCTCAATGGGCTTATGGGCCTTGTGAGCTTCATGGGCCTATGTGGGCTTTGTGGGCCCAAGTGGGCTTTAATGGGCCTTGGTGGATTTGATGGGCTTCCATGGGCCTAAGTGGGCTTTTAGGTTCAATTTGGGCATAATGGGCCTGAAAAGGGTTTGAGCTCAGCCACCAGACCCTCGTCCTGCAAAATTGGGAAAAAATTGGGGTGTCTACACAAATAAAAGGAAAAAACACAATCATGGCATCGAAAAAGTCAAACAACAAGCAAAAAGCATGAACATGGCATGTGTTGGTGTAGTGCTCACAAGTAGGTGAATAAAAGCAAGTATCGACAAAAAAACATGAATTAGGTCATGTGCATGTGCGAAGGCAGGGCAATAGTGTAAAAAGGCACAAAAAAGGCATGTTCTGTGAAATATGTACAAGCAAACAGAACAAGGAAACAAGCACAAAGTAAACAGACCAAAGAAAAGTAAGGAAACCAGAATGAAAGTTAAAATCTGGTTATCATTAGCGGAGTCGCTAGTTCCTATGACCATGTTGGTGGAACACTACATGGCTCTCCTTACCAGTGCGTGGAAGCACACGAGGATTCCTGATATGGTCACGGCAAAGATGGTGAATCCGATGAAGAAGACTAGACTCGGAGATACCAAGGAAAGATAAGAAAGGATAAGGAAAGGAGTCGCCACCTAGTGTTTTAATGAAGACGAGGAAAACCAAACACAAAAGAAAACCAAGAAGGAAACAAGATGAAGAAAACATGTATGCTCCGTGCCTAATGGATGCAATGCATAAAATAATGCGGGCCAGAGAAAGGGTAAGGATTCTTGTTACGCATGGGGAAGGGGCTAGGCACCCACATGCCCCCAAGGAACTCGGTCTTTCTAGGTTTCCTACTTGCTAAATGGTCTATTGGGAGTGTGCTTGCCTACTCTGAATGCATGTGCTAAAGATGACAGAAAAAAACATGCCAAATCAAAGAGAAGAAATGAAATAAAGGGAAAAAGTTAATCCAAGGGACAAATGTAGGCATTGAGAATGCCGTTTTACTGTACACCCATGGGCGATGAGGAAAATCGTGAAAATCGAGAAATTCTCGGAAAACGACTCGTAAATCAGTGGAAATTTGAATAAATCTGAGAAAATCAAATTGGGGAAAATAATCCTCATTCGGGACAATTTCGGCATTGTTAAGCCTTTTAATATACACCCTCGGGCGATGGAAAGCCAAATCAAGTCAAAAAACACAAAAATTAGGAGAAATCAGGGAAACAATGAGAAAACCAAGCTTGAAATGAGCTAAAAAAGTGTGCACAAAGTAAGGAAGAAAATGCGAGAAAATTTGCATGAAAAGATGCGACAAAATATGCAAAATGCATGTAAGAGTGTAAAAATGAAAATTCGAGGGGCCTTTGTGCAAAAAACCCAAATTCTGAAGCTAAATCATCAAAACTACATAGAGAAACACATTTCATGTAATTTTGAAGAAATCTGGGGTCGAATGTGCAAATCTGTGCATTTCTAGTGAAATTGAAGGTTCCTAGGGGTCAAAATGCATTTTTGCCATCAAAGCATGCATTTAATGCAATTCTGTGGAAATTCAAGGTAAAATATGCAACAAAAAGAATCCATGTTGAAATCAGAAAGTTTTAGGGGCAATTCAATAATTTTACCCTAGAAAACATGCATTCAGTGTGAAATCTGTAAAGTTCAAGGGCTAAAATGCAATTTAACCAATGAAACATGCATTCAAAAGAGTTTTAGAAAAGTTCAAGGTTCTTTATGCAAAAATATTGGATTAAAATGCATGAAAAGAAACTCTGGGGGGTTTTATCAAACTTTTAAGCCTGGAAAACATTATTTAGAAAACTCAAGGGGCACATTGCAATATTTTCAATTAGAACTTTATTCAAACGATTTAAGGAAAAAGCAAGGACCTAATTGTAAGAAAGAAGGACCTACTTGTAATGAAAAAGGACCTATTTGAAAGAAAAAGAAACTATCTGAAAGATAACAAAAGTTACAGAAGTTTTATTAAAAGAAAATTATTTTTTATTCTCTAAAGAAGAAAAAGAAACGGCGGCTGTAGGCAACGGAGCCCCACTTTCGATGACCGTCGGAGAAGCTTCCAAAGGCCATCCCATGGCCTGATCCAAGATCAGACCCCATGGGATGCAAGAAGAAAAGGAGGAGAAGAGATCCAACGGTTTGGATCAGGGACGCAACAGCAGGAGTGGGCCTCCCACCTCCCTCGCCGTTGGAACACTCCGGCGACGGCGCCAAAGAAGAAGAGGGCTACTAGAGGTCATAGCGGGGCATCTTTGGGCTCCAGGAGGGACGGGAGAGTGGTGAGGTTCAATTGCCTTCCTTCAGAGATCAAACTGGATGGAGATCACGCAAGGTGGGCCAGATAGGTGCGCCAGACAGGTGCGCCAGATAGGTGCACCTGTATGGCCCCTGATCACGGCTCAGATCATTGGCTGTTGGGTTTGGCATTCCTAAGCTTTGGGAATAAACCAGGGTTTGAGTTCATTTGTGATTAAAAGCCTAGCTACCACAACTCCATCCTACAAACCTACAAAATTGTGGTGTCTACAATATGTGTGTGCTACCTCCTGTGTGTTGACAACAATGCCCCCATTGTCAATCAAAACCTGGACAGCATTCTGGAGAATAAAACACTTGTTTGTCGAATGTCCACGAGTGCGATGGAATTGGCAGAACAAGTTTGTTTTATACCACCTAGGAAGCGGGTCTGGTGGTGGACGAACCTCCGGTAGCTGCAGGAATGGCGCAACTTTAGGAAAGATGTTGCTCAATGAATCCCTGAGTGGGGTGAAGTCACTTTCCTTACAGCGAGGCCGCCTTTGCCGTTGTTGCTACCCTTGCTGAACTGACACAACATGACGTGTCGGCTCAACGGTGGCGTGTGGGTGTGTAATGCATGCTGACCTAGATGTTGATGAGGATAAAGACATGGATGTGGGTGCTGCATCCCATGTGTCAACAACAATAGTCCCACTATCGATCAAAGTCTGAATGACATCCCACAGAGTGTGACATTTATCTGTCGAATGCCCCGAGGCTCCATGATAATCACAGTATGCACTCCTGTCGTACCACGGAGGGAGTGGAGTTGGTGGGGGACGCTTATCCGGGAGTCTCAAAAGTGACATAACATGAGGAAAAACAACGCTCAGTGACTCGCCTAGTGGAGTGTAGTCGCTTTCAACGCGATGACCTCGTTTCTCCTTAGGTTGCTGTCCTTGTTGAGCCAATGCGAGAAGATGCACTGGCTTGACAGTGGAAGGTGTGCACCTAGTGTGCAGTGACGACCTACGTGTTGGGACCTAATCCTGATGCTGAGGTGGGTTCTGAGTATGCCATGCTGTGTGTGGTGTTGAGTGGGAGAGCAATAGCTGCGCCACCAGTACAGCTCCGGGCGATGGACTCGATAAATGTTGTACTCTCACACAACTAATGGGTTGATTCTTAAGTGACCATGATGCATGCTGTGACCAATGCAATTGTGGTGCAGGAGGCAGCGATAACGCCCCCATCGCTAGAGCAATGTGATGCTGGGGCGATGGTATCGGTGATAATGTAGTGGGGTGAGCCTGCAATGCTATAGTGGTCTGCACTGCAACCTCATAGGCCGAAAGAGGAAGACTCTCAACATGATCAAGAGAAAGGGCCATGTGCTCGAACCCTCGGGCCAAAGCTCTCAAGTACTGAGCCTGTGTGGCTAAAGACCCATCAAAAGATAGGTCAAAAGGCAAGAGTGAAACTGGAATGGCCCCTAAAACAGATGAAACCGCAGCTGATTGATCTCCTGAAACAGGAAGGCCCGAGAGATAGGGTGCAGCTGGTAGAACTTCTAGGACCCGCGTGGTAGTCACCGCAGTCGAATCAGTGACGGGCCCTAAATCGGCTTGTGTTTGCCACTGTCCCAAAAGAGGAAATAAGGATCCTCCATGATTGCCAAATCGGGATGCATAGAGGGAAGAAGAAGCAGTCAAAGTGAGAGAAGGAGGACTTGAGTGTGGGACCCCCCTTCAGAACAATAACTGGAGGCTTACGGGTCTGCGAGGCCATGGCTAACCGCAAGCAAAATAAATGGAGCTCCGAAAAAGACAAACACACGAGCTCTAAGACGAGCTACTGTCAAAAAGTGACCAATAGCTTGGAAAAGGCAAGAGAAAACAACCATGGGAGGCCGCTCGTGACGGAGACACCTGAGCTCCTAGCTGAGGACCTCGCAACAAGCTACCTGAGAAGACCGGCAAGAGAAAAAGGTATCAGAACCTAAACAACAACGCAAAGACAAATGCCAGTTATTAAAGTAGCGTGCCATGACACACAATGCAAATGAATGTTCTAAGGTGCACTCTCTCACCATGCATGTCCCATATAAGGTTGACCATACGGGTTGCACTCATGGGTTTTAGGTTTTGACTTTGGTCAGAAAAGTAGGTTCCCATTCTAAATCCTGGTCGGAGCGCAAGCAGTGAATGGGTGGTGCGTTGGTGGCCTCGTCTCTTGCAGTAGCATGGAGTTGTACCCTCTACTAGCATTGACACGACCCCAGACAAGGGGGGACAAACTACCAACACACCCTACGTCAAAGCTATAGAACAGGCTACAAGAATTGATCTTCGCAAACTGCGAGTGGACTCAGAGGAGAGGATGCATGCTTTCTAAAATGATCGTTCATGCAATATGCTTTTGTGTCTTTTACTTGCGTTTTATTAAACCAGGGGAAATCGTGAGCATTTATCTCTAGTTATGCCATATTATTTGTTTTTCTGAGTTTGTTTGTTTTATTTTAACCAGATAAGGAGGCAAACATGTCTCTACTCTCCTAATCATGGCAAATACAAGAAAAATGGGAAAGAAAACACACAATCATGGCATCTAAAAAGTCAATTAATCAAGCAAAAGGCATGAATATGGCATGTGATAGTGTAGTGCTCACAAGTAAGTGAATAAAAGCAAGTATCTCAACAAAAAGCATGAATTAGGTCATGTGCATGTGTGGTGGCATGGCAATGGTGTAAAAAGGCACAAAACGGCATGTTCAGTCAAATATATACAAGCAAACAAAGCAAGCAAACAACATCAAGTATATAGACCAAAGACAAGTGAGAAAACCAAAATGAAAGCTTGAATCTAGTTATTCCCAGCGAAGTCGCCAGTTCCTATGACCATGCTAGTGGAACCCAGCACGGCTCTCCTACGGTACGTGGAAGCACACGAGGAGTCTCGATACGATCACGGCGAAGATGGTGAATCCGGAGAAGAAGACTAGACTTGGAAACACCAAGGAAAGATAAGGAAAGGAGTCGCCACCTAGTCTTTAATGGAAAGACGAGGAAAACCAAACATGAAGGAAAACCAAGAAGAAATCAAGGTGAAGAAAACATGTATGCTCTGTGCCTAATGGATGTAGTTCACAAATCAATGCGGCCCAGAGAAAGGGTAAGGATTCTTGTTACGCATGGGGAAGGGGTTAGGCACCCCCATGCGCTCAAAGAACTCAGTCTTTATAGGTTTCCTACTTGCTAATGGTCTATTGTGTGTATACTTGCTTATTCTGAGTGCACATGCTAAAGATGACTGCGAAACATGCCAATCAAAGAAGTGAAGAAGGAAAAAAGAGAAAATAATAATCCGAGGGACAAATGTAGGCATTGATAATGCCACTTTACTGTACGCTCGTGGGCGATGAGGAAAATCAAGAAACTCTTGGAAAGCATCACGTAAATCAATGGAAACTCGAAGAAATCCGAGAAAATCAAATTGGGGAAAATAATCCTCATTTGGGACAATGTCGGCATTGTTAAGCCTATTAATGTACACCCTCGGACGATGGAAAGCCAAATCAAATCTGGATCGTAAAAGTCGGAAGAAAACCGAGCAACGATGTGAAAGTCAAGTTTGAAAAGAGTTGGAAGTGTGTGCATAGTGCAAGAAAGAAGACATGATAAGATATGCAAGAAAAACAGCAATAAAAATGTACAAAATGCATGTGAGAGTAAAAAGTGTAAATTCCAGGGGTTTCTTGTGCAAAATTCACAAATTCTGAATGGAAACTGAAATTCTGAGGCTAAATCATCAAAATACATAGGAAAACACATTTTATGTAATTTTGAAGAAATCTGGGGTCAAATGTGCAAAACTGTGCATTTTTTGTTAATTCAAGATTCCTAGGGGTCAATATGAATTTTGCAGTTAAAAATGTATTTAATGCAATTCTGCAAAAATTTAGGGTTAAATGTGCAAGAAAAAGAGTCAGGTTTGAAAACAGAAAGTTCTAGGGACTGACATGCAAATTTACCCTAGAAAACATGCATTCAGTGAGAAATCAGTAAAATTCAGGGGCTAAAATGCAATTTAGGTCACATTTGAGCAAATATTTGAATTCTCGGGGTTTTATTTGCAATTTTAAACAGAGAAATATGCATTCAGAATTATTTTAAAGAAGCACAAGGTTTCTTATGCAAAACTACAGGACATAATTGTAAAAAAAAGTAAATCAGTGAGTTTTTGTCAAATTTTTAAACCTATAAAACACTAATAAAGACTTACAAGGGGTTCCTCTGCAATATTTCAAGACAAACATTAATTAAATGATTAAAAAAAACTATTGCAAGGACCTAAATGTAAGAAAAAGGACCTATTTGTAAGAAAATAAGGACCTAAATGTAAGGAAATGAAAAGTATAGAAGTTTATTCAAAGAAAACTTATTTTTTTAACTTTATAAAGGAAAAAGGGGTGACGGCCGTCGACGACAGAGCTCCGCCGTCGTCAACCACCTGGGATGCTTTTCTGTGGCATCCCGACGCCCGATCATCCATCAGACTCCACTTGGAGCAAGAAGATAAGGAGGGGAAGAGATCCAATCGTTTGGATCGAAGGTTCGACGGCTGGAATCCTCCTCCTGTCCCCCTCACCGTCGACGCATCCCTAGCGACGACGTCGTAGAAGGGGGAGGCTTTGGAGACCACGGCGCGGTAGTTTAAGGCTCCTAGAGGCTTTGGATAACAGAGAGGATGAGTTTTCCCCCCTTCATTAGCAAGAATGGTGGCTCGAGCTGGTTCCTCGATCAAGCTTCGACGGCGTTCCAGTGATGGTGGTTGCAGGGGAGATCCGGGGCCTGATTCACATTGTTGGAGGCTTTGGAAGCTTGGTGGCACGACGAGGAACATTTCTGGAAGATTAGAGAGGCACGATGGAGCTAGAGGCACGCGATCCATCATCGTTACCAATCATCTTCTCCGGTGACGGCAACGACGCACGACTCTGGCAATCAGCTCTTGGAGGCTCAGGGAAGCAGCGAAATGGAACACCAGGGATCTAAGAAGCAAGTGGGACCTCAGGGAAGGAGGATTGAGCACCTTGGGGCACAAATCGACCACTGGATTCATGCCCCCACCTTTGTCGTCAAAGAACAACTTCGGTGAGGCCTAAAGCCACGATTCCAGCTAGGGAAGAGCTCCAGCTCTATTCGAATCGACTGGGGAAGGTAGAGGGAGACCTAGGAAACCATTCTAGAAGAAAATTGAGGCCAGTGGAGGGCATACCTGGTGTGGCAATGGAGTTGGCCGTTGGAGCTCACCGGAGGTCACCGAAGCTTGCCAGAGATGGCTAGAAACTTAGATTTTCCTCCTCGAGCCTCTTCTTTGCTCATGGACCCCTCTGGTTGCTCTGGTTGGAAGGAAAAAAGCTTTGGGGGCTCTCCTCTCAAATTTTCCAACAACCCTTTCTCACTTGCAAATGGGGATATTTATAGGCTTGCCATGGTTGTTATGGGTTGTTGTGATTAGTTAGAGGCTGTTGGATTAAGTGGGAAGTTGTTAGAGTTGTTAGATTAAGTGGGAAGTTGTTAGAGTTTGTTAGATTAAGTGGGAAGTTGTTAAAGTTTGTTTAAGTAGTTAGAAGTTGTTATAGGTGATTAGAGGTTGTTATGTTAAAGTTGGAGTTAATTAGAGAATTTCGTTTCTTACATGAGTTTGTTAGAGTAGTTATGAGGGAGTGGAAGTTAGTTAGAGAGTTTAGTTTGTTACATGAGTTTGTTAGAGTAGTTATTATAGAGTGGAAGTTAGTTAGAGAGTTCAGTTTGTTACATGAGTTTGTTAGAGTAGTTATGATGGAGTGGATGTTATTTAGGTTGTTATGGTTTGACATTAGGGTTTGGGGTTTGACTTATGGTTTAGAGTTTGATTTAGGGTTTAACCTAGGGTTTGGGGTTTGGATTAGGGTTTAACCTAGGGTTGAGGGTTTGGATTAAAGTTTTGAGTTTGGTTTAGGGTTTAACCGAGGGTTTAGTGTTTGGATTAGAGTTTTGAGTTTGGTTTAGGGTTTATGGTTTAGATTAGGGTTTAAAGCTAATTTTAGGGTTTTGAGTTAGGTTTTTGAATTTTAAATTTGATTTAGGTTAGTTTTAGAGTTTAAGGTCCCACTACAAGCATATGGGGTGTCTACAGTTGCTGTCCTTGCTGAGCCAATGCGACGAGATGCACTGGCTTGAGGGTGGAAAGTGTGCACTTAGTGTATAGTGATGACCTACGTGCTGGGACCAGATCCTGATGTTGAGGTGGGTTGTGAGTATGTTGTGCTGTGTGTGGGGTTGTGCACGAGAGCAATAGTTGTGGCACTAGTATGGCTTCAGGCAACGGACTCCATAAATGTTGTATTCTCGCACGACTAATGGGTTGGTCCTTAAGTGATTGTGATGCATGCTGTGACAAGTGCAGTTGTGGTGTAGGACGTAGAGAAAACGCCCTCATTGCTGGAGTAGTGTGAAGTTGGGGCAATGGTATGGGCAATGGTGCAGTGGGGTGAGCCTGCAATGCTATAGTGGTCTTCACTAGAACCTCAGGGGTCAAAAAAGGACACTTAACAGGATTAAGAGAATGAGCCATGTGCTCAAGCCTCTGAGCCAAAGTTCTCATGCTCTAAGCTTGCATGGCCGAAGACCCATCAAAGGATAGGTCAGAAGACGAGAGCGGAACAGGAGTGGTCCCTAAAATAGATGCAACCGTAGCTGGTTGAACTCCTGAAACAGGAGGGTCGGAGAAGTGGGATGTAGCTGGTAGAAGTTTTGAGTCTCGCATGGTAGTCACCGCAATTGGCTCAGTGACGGGCCCAGATCGGCTTGTGTCTGCCGTTGTCCCAAGAAAGGAGGTAGGGATCCTCCATGATTCCCAAATCGGGATACTTGGTAGGGAGAAGAAGCACCCAAAGTGAGAGAAGGAGAATCTGAATGTGGGACCCCCTTCAAAACATTAACTAGAGGTTTGCGGGTCTACGGGGCCATGGCTTGCCGCAAGTGAAATGAATGGAGCTGCGGCAAAAGACAAAAGCACAAGCTCTAAGACGAAGTACTGTCAAAAGTGACCAATAGCTCAACTAAAGGCAAGAGAAAACAACCACGGGAGGCCGTCTGCAATAGAGACACCCAAGCTCGTAGCTAAAGACCTCGCAACAAGCTACCTATGGCGAGTAGGCAAGAGAAACAGGCATTAGAACCTGAACAACAACGCAAAGCCAAATGTGAGTTATTAAAGTGGCATGCAATGACACCCAATGCAGATGAATGTCCTAGAGTGCACTCTCTTACCATGCATGTCCCACAGGGGTTTGACCACACAAAATGCACTCATGGGTTTAGGTTTTGACTCTGGTCAGAAAAGTAAGGTTCCCATTCTAAATCCTGGCTAAAGCGCAGGCAGTGAACGAGTGGGGCATTGGTGGCCTCCACTCCTGTAGTAGCAAAGAGTTGTACCCACTACTAACACCAATACGACCCCAGACAAGGGGGGACAAATTAGTAACACGCCCTACGCCAAAGTTATAGAATGGGCTACCAGCATTGTCCTTCGCAAACTATGGGTGGACATAGGAGAGGAGAATATGCATGCTTTCTAAAATGATCATTCATGCACATATGCTTGGTGTCTTTTACTTGCATTTTATTAAACCAGGGCATTTGTGAGCATTTGACTCTAGTTATGCCTTATTATTTGTTTGTCTGAGTTTGTGTGTTTTATTTTAACCAGGAAAGGAGGCAAACATGTCTCTACTTGCCTAACCATGGCAAATACGGAAAGGAAAGAAAACACACAATGATGGCATCAAAAGACTCAATCAACAAGCAAAAAGCATGATCATGGCATGTACTAGTGTCGTGCAAGCATCATAACAAAAGGCATGAATCAAGTCATGTGCAGGTGCTATGGCATAGCAATCGTGTAAAAAGGCATGTATAGTCAAATATGTACAAAGAAGTAAGACAAGCAAACTAACACAAAGTATCAAACAAGCAAGAAAACCAGCATGAAAGCCAGAATCTGGTTATCCCCAACGGAGTCACCAGTTCCTGTGACCATGCCAGTGGAACCCTGCACGACTCCAAGGTGCGTGGAAACACATGAGGAGTTATGATATGGTCACGGCAAAGATGGTGAATCCAGAGAAGGAGACTAGACTCAGAAATACCAAAGAAAGATAAGAAAAGGATATGGAAAAGGAGTCGCCACCTAGTCTTTTAATGGAAAGACGAGGAAAACCAAACACAAAGGAAAAATCTAAAGAAATCAATGCGAAGAAAACACACGTATGCTCCATACCTAATTGATGAAGTGTAAAGATCAATGCGGGCTAGAGAAATGGTAAGGATTCTTGTTACGTACGAGAAAGGTGTTAGGCACCCCCATGTGTCCAAAGAATTTGGTCATTCTAGGTTTCCTGCTTGCTAATGAGCTTGTGTGTGTATGCTTGTCTACCCCGAATTCACATGCCTAAGATGAATGCGAAAACATGTCAAATCAAAGAGAAGAAATGAATAAGAGAGAAATAATAAGGAAAATAATCTGAAGGACAATGTAGGCATTGAAAATGCCACTTTACTGTACGTCCTTAAGCGATGAGGAAAATCGTGAAAATCAGAAATATTTGGAAAGCATCTCGCAAAACAATGGAAACTTAAGAAATCTGAGAAAATAATATGAGAGAAAATAATCCTCGTTCGCGTCCATGTAAGCATTGTTAAGCCTGTTAATGTACACCCTTGGGCGATGAAAATCCAAATCAAATCAAAATCACGAAAATCAGAAGAAATCTGGAAAATAATGTGAAAACTAAGCTCGAAATAAGTTTGAAATGCATGCATGATGCAAGAAAATAAGCATGAGAATATATGCATGAAAAAGGGTAACAAAATGTACAATTGAAAGCCTAGGTGAAATATGTAAGTTTCTAGGGGCCTTTGTGCAAAAAATACATGTTCCTGGGTAAAGACTGAGGTTTCCAGGGTTAAATCAGCAAAAATGTTAAAGAAAACACATTTTATGCAACTTTAGGGAAGTTGGGGGTTAAATGTTCAAAACTGTGTATTTTTGGTAAAATTAGCATTCTTAGGGTCCAATCTGCAAATTTGCCAAAAAAACATGTGTTCAATGTAATTTTGAAGAAACTCATGGTTAAATGTGCAAATTAGTGGACTCATGGATGAAAATATGAATTTCCAAGGTCTGATTTGCCAATGTGCCATAAAAACAAGCATTCAGTGTAATTTTGGAGAAATTCAAGGCTTAAAATGAAAATCTATGCACTTTTTGAGTAAAAACATGAATTTCCAGGGTTTGGCTTGCAAATGTTCCATAAAATCATATGTTCAGTGCAATATTAATGAAGTTCAGGATTTTATCTGCAAATTAATGGACTTAATGTGAAAGAAAACTAAATCAAAGGGTTTTTTGTCAAAATGTAAAGCCTGAGAAATATTAAAAGAAAACCACAAGGATCACACTACAAATTTACAAAACAAAACATTATTAAAATGATTTGAAAAATGAATGCAGGAACTGATATGCAAAATAAAAGGACTTAAATGCAAACAAAAGAAAAGAAATGAAGTTTTCATTAAAAAAAGTTTTAAAAACACTCGACGGTCGCTAGCGACTGCACCTCGCCGGCAACCATCACCTGGGAAGCCATCAAGGCCTTCCTCGTCACCCGATCTTGCATGCAATCGGCTGATGAGCAAGAGGGAAGAGAGGGAAGAGGATCTACCGACTCTGATTGGTCATCCAACGGCTAGAAACATCCTCCCATCACCCTCGTCGGTGTCGCGACTCCAACAATAGGCCTGGAGAAGAAAGAGCTACTAGAGGCGGCGAAGCGGCAATCCAACACTCCAGGAAGGTTAACAACGCAGAGAGAGGCGTTTTCCACCATCTAGAGGCAAGAAATGTGGTGTGGACTTCCCTCCCGACCTAGCTCTGTGTCATTTCCGATGATGGCGACTGTAGGAGGAACTCAAAGCTTGGAGGAGGGCTCTGAAACTTCTAGAGGCCTAAGGGAAAGGAGAGGGAGGTGCTTCGATGATCAGAGTGGACCATCGACGCGGGAGATGCACGGTCGACCTTTACCAGAGGTTGTCATCTCCGATGACAGTGGGGCTGCGACTAGCGAGCTGCTTCAAGTGACTTCCAGGGGGACTGTGTGGCTTCCAGAGTGGGGGAGGAGCAAGAGGGGATCTAGCCTAACAACTCCCCACACACCAGGACACGAATCTCTCAATGGATTCATGCCCCCACCTCTCTCGCCGGAAAAATGGGTCTGACGACCCATAAAACTCAATTTCTGCCAAGGAACCTCCATTCTTCTCTGGAATAACTCCAGGAAGGTTGAGGAAGAACTAGGGAACAAGATCGAAGATGATTGAGCTCTATTCAGTGGCTTACATGAGCTGGCAGTTGGTGGAGGCTATTCCAGCCACCAGAGCTTACTAGAGACAGTGGTCGAGGAGCCCTGGTTGACTAGCAAAGGCCCCTGAGATCTGAGCTACTTTCTTAGTGGCTTCACTACTGGTTTTCTCTAGTTTTCTCCATTGTTGTTTTCTCCTCTCTTTTTTCTCTTGTTTTTCTCTTCTTTTCCAAGCTTTTTCTCCCCCTCCTTTTTTTTAAGTTGCAAATGGGGTATTTATAGAGTTATATGGTTGGGTGGTTATAGAAGTGGTTATGATTGTTGTGAAAGTTTGTTAGAGTTGTTAGATTGAGTGGGAAGTAGTTAGAGTTGTTAGATTAAATGGGAAGTTGTTAGAGTTTGTTTAGGTAGTTAGAGGTTGTTATAGGTTGTTATGGGTTGTTATGATAGAGTGAGAAGTGGTTAGGGTTTGTTTAGGTAGTTAGAGGTTGTTATGGGTTGTTATGATGGAGTGAGAAGTGGTTAGGGTTTGTTTAAGTGGTTAAGGTTATTATAGGTTGTTATGATGGAGTGGGAAGTGGTTGTTAGGCTAGGTTTAGGGCCTTGGATTAGGGTTTAACTAGGTTTAGGATTTTGGATTAGCATTTTGTATTAAGGTTTAGGCTAGTTTTTGTGGATGAAATTAGGTTAAGATGTCAAGTTAGTCTTGGAGAAAAGTGATTAAGAGTCCAGCAACCAAAAGTCCATTTCAAAGAAGCCTACCTACAATCCTGCAAAATTGGGGTTTCTACAGAAAGAAATCCAAACATTGAAAAAGTGAAGTGAGTTTTGAAAAGGCATGTTTTGGAATCAGATTTCCAAGTGTTTTAAAGGAAAAGAGGAAATAATGTTTTGAAATAGATTTTCAAAAGAAAACCATGTTTTATAAATTAAAAGTTGTGTTCCTAGTAATTTTGCCAAGTTTTGTTGTGTGTGTGTTTGGGATGCGTACTGGGTGACTTAAATGTCACTCACGTGTGCTTTGGTTGGTTTTTAGGTACTGGTCAACTGCAATCGAGTTCCAGTGCCAGAGTACGAGTTTCTAGTCGCACATCGTTTCCTAGAGATGAGCCTTAGTTACAGTTATTTAATTATTGTTGTAATTTGTGTAATTTGCTTATGATACTGTGATATAGGTAACGTACCCGGGTTCGGGGCGTTACAGAGTGGTATTAGAGTTAATGTTACACTTAGTGCACCGACTTGGTGATGTCCGATCTAGTGGCTCCCTAGGACTGCACTATAGAGAGAGTCTTGCACGTTACCTAAATCATAGTATCATAAGCAAAATTACACTAATTACAGTAAAATTAAATAACTGTAACTAAGACTCACCACCAGGAAATAATGTGTGCCTAGAAGCTCTGACTCCGGCACCGGAACACGACTGCACACGGTCTACACCTGAAAACCAAACAAGCATGCGTGAGTGACATCTAAGTCACCCAGTACGCTCCCCAAACACACAAACCACAAAAACTTTGCAAAACCATTAAAACCCAGCTTTTTATTTTTCAAAGTTTGGTTTTCTTTTGAAAATCTACTTTTCCTTTTTTCTTTTTTTTTGAAACATCATTCTCTTTCTTTGATTTGAAATCACTTGGGAACTTGAGCTCAAATCCATACTCTTTTCAAAACTCATCTTTCTTTTCATTTCAAAACATTTGGAAATCTATTCCAAATCACATTCTTTTTCAGAAACTCATATTTTGCATTTTCTTTTAAAACATTTGGAAATCATTTTCCAAAACATGTCTTTTTCAATCCTTGGGATTTCTTCCCAAAATCACACTTTCAAAATTCATATTTCTGACCAGATCAAGCCTAAAACACAATGCCTCTCAGGCTCAAAACCAAAATCATAATTACTGGTTGATAACTGGTTAAAACATCATCATTATTTCATTCTAGGATTTTAGGACCATTCATGAGTCCAATCCTAGTCAAGCCACATTTCTTTTCATTTCTCAAATCACATTCCTTTCTTATTCATTTCCACTTTTTTCTTTACTGATGTTACCTTGATCAGGGGTAACCAGGCACACAAGCAATAGGCGATGACATCATTTCTCCTACCTCCCTGCACTGCCGTAGTGAAATTTCCCATGCAGGATGCCACCGCCCCGGCCAATAGGCCTCAATCTCTTTCATATATGCACAAGGATACTGTAGGATACTAAGGCTTCTCTAGAGGGGGGTGAATAGAGATTTTCCGGTTTTAATTAAGTCTTTGGAATTTATGATGCAATTCAAGAATTTTAGCACATAAGCATTCAATCGCAAAGACACAAGATT